>CAUYUJ010015742.1:0-7500 GCA_963575745.1 Prorocentrum cordatum
CAGCGAACGTGGACGCTGGCGCACTGTAGGTCGTTAAGCTGCACCTAAGCAAATGCACTTGAGCAGGGGGTGCCGCGGACGATGCCGACGACGAAGAAACGACAACGGAAGCGAAGACCACCGAGAAGAACCGGACGCGAAAACGGACGCAAGCTACGTGGATGCGATCGCAAGCCTACTGTGCGCGCCGTTCGTTCAGCTCCCGGTGAGCCACTGGCACAGAAGCCCAAAGGTGGCCAGGATAGATTTCAGGAGGGCACCCCCCGAGAAATAACAGCCGACGACGACGCCGCCGCCGCCGCCGTCGTCGTCGTGGTCGCCGCCACCGCCAGCGAACCCCCCTCGCGCTATGGAATTCGTCGACAACTCCTGTGCTATGGACAACGAGAGGCCGCGCTCGGGCGCGACATCGCTGTCCACAACCCATCGGTGTCCACAGCCCACTTTCACACTGCCACGGCGCGCCTCCCGCACCTCGGCTCTTCGCCCCCCCTCGGCTGGTCACGACGGCCTGGGTCTCCGACTTGTGCCGCTACAAGCAGAGTTTCACGACGGACCTAGATGCCGCGCTGCCACCCCACAGATATAAGAAAGGAACGACGTTCACCGAATCGACCCAAGCAGCGTGGAAAGGCCACGCGCGCTCCGAAAGCCGACGTCTGGATGTCAATTCACTCGTTGCTAGCATGCTCCCACGGTTTCCGATAACACGTCTGCGACCTGCCGGGATTCCAAGCCGGTTTGCCTTTGGGGCCGTACTATGCGGCCAACCTGGTTCACATGCGCTGTCGGAATCCATGCGTGGTCATATGCCTCAGCGAAGATTCCCCACCAACGAGCGAACAAAATAGCGAGCCCAATCAAAAAAACGATAAATTATGTATACAAACCAATGAAAACCACGGCTGATCCTGGCGCGAGGACGTCTGCCCAAACTCCACATCAATGCAGGAAGGCCTTGGGTTCATCGACGCGCTGCCCACAAAGGGACCGGCGATCGGACGTAAGATGTACATACAGGCTCGGTGCTCTCATCAGAACATGCGGGGCGAAAGCAACAGAGAATATGGGAAGGGAGGATGCGATAACACGCGCAACACACATCAAAACGCCTTCCCAAGTAACGCACGTTGGCTTCTAGCCCCGTGAGAAGGGTTACATGGTACAGTGCGACATGCTTACGCTTACATACACACTTAAATGCAATATTATATGTCTGTACTTGGATCGCCGTACCATGCAATGGCCGACACGAGCGTGACTGCACCCATCCGAGTCTCCATATGACGATGACACGGATGGCGGCCTCGCGCCTCGAAGCAGATCACACCAAGTTACACGTCATCTACATATACAATTTATCCCACAAGTACACACGCAGACATATGTGTACACATATAGCTACACCTCTGCGCACAAACCTCTGCGCACACTCCAAACCCCGGAATCCGCAGACCACAGGATTTCGGAGTTTAGGGACGCGCTCGCGACAACTTCCATACAAAACAGGTCCACATTTTGGGCGATTCTGCGGCTTACTTGGGGCCTGCGTGGGCTGTGATGATTCTGCCTTGGACGTCGCTAGGCCTGTCTTGGCGCTGTCTTGGGAACGTTGTGAGCCGTCATGGCTCGTGGGAGCACCCTCAAACGACAATGCCTGAATCCGCTGAAAAAGCCAATGCTTTTCATTGCGTTGTCCGGACCTCTGGAATGTTTTTTCCTCGCCGTCTCTCCCAACGTTTTCCAAGCCGTTTGGGCGCTCTGGAGATCATCTTGGGTGGTTCGGCCGAGCATCCTGCGACCTCAGGCCTTGCGGACAAGCTTGGAGCGTCCTTCCGCCGTGCCAATGTCCTCTTCGGCCACATTCGAACGACCTCGGTTCGTTTGCGAACTGTTTCAAGCCTTCCCGCAAGTCTCGAATGAAGAATATACAAGCGAAGCTCGGATGTTCCAAATTTGGGTCGGAGCCCCGAACAACACGACTTGGTGATCATTCATAAGATACAGTGTGACATGCCTACTTTATGCACGATTCCATACAAGTGTCTATGTCTGTACTTAGAACGCCGTACCGTGGAATGGCCGACACGAACGTGACTGCACCCATCCAAGAAAACCCAGGAGCCCCCAGGATGAGGCTTCTACCGCCGTGAGATGCGTTACAGGGAACAGTATGACATCCCTATGTTTTACATACACAGTTAACTGAAATATTATATGTCTGTGCTTGGATCGCCGTACCATAGAATGGCCGACGCGAGCGTGACTGCACCCATCCGTGTCTCCATATGACGATGAGACGGATGGCGGCCTCGCGCCTCGAAGCAAATCACACCAAGTTAGACGTCCCATACATATACAATTTATGCCTCAAGAACACACGCAAACATACGTGTACACATATAGATACACCAATGCGCACAAACATCAGCGCACACTCCAAGCCCTGGACTCCGCAGACCACAGATATCGATTTTTTGGAACCGCGCAAATGACAACGCCCAAACAAAACGAACCCACATCTTGGGCGATTCTGCGGCCGACTTGAGGCCTGCTTGGGCTGTGCTGAGTCTGTCTTGGACGTCCCTGGGCCTGTCTTGGCGCTGCTCTTGGCGCTGTCTTGGGAGCGTCGTAGACCGTCATGGGTCGCGGGAGCACCACCCAACACGACCACCCAGCGTGACCACCCAGCACGACCACCCTGCACGACCGCCCAGCACGACCATCCAGAAAGATCCCCCAACACGACCACTCAGCACGACCACCCAGCACGACCACCAAGCACGTCTACCCAGCACGACCGTTCATCACGACCACCCAACTGGACGACCCAGCTGGAACACCCAGCACGACCACCCAGAACAGCCATACAGCACATCCACAACACAGCAACCCAGCACGAACACCCAGAACGACCACCCAACACGACCACACAGCGCGACCACCCCGCACGACCACACAGAATGACAGCCAACCAGCAAGCGACCACCCACCACGACAACCAACAGCACGAACACCCAGCACGACAACCGAGCACGACTACACAGCACGACCACACAGAACGACCACCAGTCACGACCACCCAGCATAACAATAAAGGGCGACCACCTGGCAACACCACCCAGGACGACCACCCAACACGGCTACCGAGCACGACCACCGCACACGACCACCCAGCACGACCACCCTGCACGACCGTCCAGCACGGCCACCCAGAACGACCACCCAGCAGGACTACCCAGAACGACAACCATGTATGACCAGCGAGCACGACAACCCATCACGACAACCCCGCACGACCACGAAGCACGACCACCGAGCATGACCACCCGGCACGATCGCCCAACACGACCACCCAGCACGATCGCTCAGTACGACCACCCAGCACGACCACCGAGAACAACCACCCAGCGCGACCACCCAGCACGATCACCCAGAACGACCCCCCCAGCACATCCCCTCATCACGACCACCCAGCACGACCACCAAGCACGAACACCCCGCACGACCACCGAGCACGACCACCCAGCATCACCACCAAGTACGACCACAGAGCACGACCCCCTTGCACGACCACCCAGCACGACCGCCCAGCACGACCGCCCAGCACAACCCCCCAGCACGACCCCCAAGAACGACCACCCAACACGACCGCCCAGCACGACCACACAGCGCGACCACCCCGCACGACCACCCAGCACGACCACCCAGCACGACCATCAAACACGACCACCCAGAACGACCACCCAGCACGACCTCCCAGAACGACCACGCAGCACGACCACCCGGCACGACCACCCAGCACGACCACCCCGCACGACCACGCATCACTACCACCCTGCACGACCACCCAGCACGACCACCCAGCACGACCGCCCAGCACGACCACCCGGCACGATCTCCAAACATGACCACCGAACACGACCACCCAGCACCCAGCACGACCGCCCAGCACGACCACGCAGCACGACCACCCAGCACGACTATCGAGCTTAAGAAAATCGTGCCGGCGTTTGAAAATGATCAACTGTTGTTTAAGAACTGTTGAAGGCCAGCTCGGGGAGGAGTTTCTTATCAAACGAGATGAGTGTATTGAGTGAATGCTGCAGCGCGGCAGACAGCACCTGGAGAGCTTTGGAATGAATTCCACCAGCCCTCTGAACGTGCGTTGTTCTGGAAGTTTCTCCTTGCTTCTGGTCAACCACCCCTTCGGGAGTAACCCCCTGTCGGGCCCCATGATCGACAAAAATGGTCCCCAAACAAAACCAACATTGAAGTCAAAAATAAGAAACCAAAGAAAAAAAAAAAAAAAAATACAAATTTAAAATAAAACAAAATTGAACCCACAAAACTAAACATCCAAGCAAAGATGAGAAAAAAAATAAGACAAAAACAAAATAAAGAACAATCCACAACCAAGAACCAGAATAAAAAATAAAGGGATTGAACAAGAGCCCGCCAGGATAAATTTCGTCCGCCTTCAATTCACTTCGAATTTCGCACGTGTTTTTCGGCGATTCCCGTCGATCTCCGATCTTTCATAATGTGGGGTGAGGGCGAGGAGGGCCCAGACATCCTGAAAACATCAAAGGTCTCGACGACTCAATACGGCGACTCGGGATGAAATGCGGGCCTTGGGGAAGAATCTGAGACTCCCAAGAACCTCCTACGGGAAATCAATACATCGGATGTCTGGGGACATCCGCTCGGTCCAATTTCACCGATGCGTGGTCCAGAGGCCCCCCGGAAATCCAGAGAATTTCCCTAGGCCTGGTTCTCTTGCCGAGGCCGAATTTTGGCATTCCTGGCGCTGGCCGACAACGTCCGGGAGCCGGAAACTTGCTACGACTGGCCGCTTCGGAATCTCCGTGCCGTCGTATCTTTCGTGGCGTTTGGGGCAGATTCGCGAGGGAAGTCCGGCCGTGGCGACGAGGAGCCCTCAGGAGCTCCGAAAAAGCGAGAAACGCCCAAAGCAAGTTCGAACTTCGAACTTCGAGGCCCCTCGCCCAACGTACGAGACGGCACGCGACGCCGAGGGCGAGGAACGGGGAGAAGAAAATAACGAAAATATAGATTGAGGATGAATGGAGCTGTGGGTGTCGACGCAGTGCGCAACCAAAGCACGATTCCCTCCTTATTGTCTACGTGGTTATGTTTTCTCCCACGACCGTAGCGAGAGGCATCCAAAAGAGCCGATGTCTGCACTCACGAGCTGTCGTCTCCCGTGCCGTCGCGACGCTGCTTCCAGCGCGCGTCAGGGTGCCACCGAAATGGCCCGCACTCTGCGCACTGGTCCGTCACCGACAGCGCGGCACGACAGGCGCGTGAGAACCCAACGCGGCAATTTGACCCCCCCTCCGGGCCGACCCGACCCGGCGCTAAGCGCGTCGCGGAAAAGCAAGAGCTTTCAGACAGCCCAAGAAGACATGTTCACGCCTCCTTGACGGTCCAACAGATTCCCAGACGCTCCAGGAGCCGCCTAGACGCGCAAAGAAACCTCCAACAGCCTCCCAAACGCCTCAAAGACACGCCCACAGGCCTCCGAGACACGCCAAGAGACCTCCAAAACGCCCTAAGTGACCTCCAAGAGGCCTCCCAAGAGAGCCCTGCGAGGCCACAATCGCTGATTTTCAATATATTTCGGTGTTTCTGCCATTTTCGATCTTCAAATAACCGACGCTCCAAAATCGCCCTACAAGCTCCAAAGACAGCTCCAAAACGGCCCAACAAGTCCTTACGACGCCCCCCCAAGACGTCTCAAGAGAGCCCTCAGACGGCCCAAGGGCCGCCGAAACGCCCCAATAGAGCCCCCTGACCCTGACGGCCCAAGAGCCGCCCTAGACAGCGCAAGAGTTCCCGAAACGCGTTCCGAGGAGTTCCTGAGACAGACCACGAACCGAAAAATACAGCCTTCGCCCCAAGAGACCCCCAGGAGCATCCAAGAAACCCTCCAAGACGCCCCTCCAAATTGCCAAGAGGTCTCCGAAGAAGGCCAACAACGCGCGAATTAGAGTTCCAGAATGCTTCGACATAGCACCCGAACTCCCGCAAAACGGCCCCAGGATATCGCAAAACTACCACAAAAGGGAACCCGCGAATTATGTACCACCAGGCCCCCCGTTGGTACATAATTCTGGGACGCCTCTTCGCCTCGTCCCAGACTGTCTTGGAGACTCAATCGGGAGCTTTCGGAAGCCCCCAGAGCCTGGGAACTTCCCCGGAACACCCCGACATAATCCCAGAAAGGGCGGGGCTCATATCTGGAGCATGTCCAAAAGACCTCGGAGAGGCCGCGCAATGATGCCCCGCTGAAGCCTCTATATGCACATGAGTCCGGGAGCCCCGTGTGGCCCACATGTGGCCTACCTCTGAGTCTACACGGGACGGAGCCTGCCGGAGGCAGTTCGATAGAAGTAAAAAAATAAAACAAATAAAAAAAAAATAAAAACGGAAAAAACATAAGACGACAAAACGCAATTCCAAAAATAGAAAAACGCAAAAACCCACCACCCCCCCTAAGCTTGCCACGCTCTTGATCAGTCAACGTTGACCGCACCATACCGAACAGAGTTGCCGTGGGGCCTCCCCTACCCTTGCGTGCGCCCTCCGAGCCCAGGTCACCCGTTGCCTGATCGACCTTCTTGGCTGTCGCAAGCCAAAATTGGTCAGAATATTGTCGGCCTTGCTTTCGCTTCCTCCAAGTGCCCGCTCCCCAGCGGGTTTTCGCCTCCCGCTGCCTTCCGCCATAAGGCCCACCGATTGGCACGACACGACGGACGCTACGAGCTTCTGTCGCTCTCGGATGTCAGACCACGCCCCGCGCCACTTGGTGCGCCAGGCGCAAGAATTCTTCCGAATCTCACATAACTTGAAATAAAAGCGGGTAGCGACAACGAAGGGGTGCCGCGCCCATTCCGGCTCTGAGTCTGAGGCCAAACTCATGAGCATGTTCCCCCGCGTCGAGAATCCGACACCACGCTCCCAGCGAGCCCGACCTTAGCAAACTCTGGTGTGTATGTGTGTGGTCGGATGACGGTGATAACGATGGTGTTGGTGATGACGATGGTGTTGGTGATGATGATGATGGTAATGATGATGATGCTGATGCTTGGGCTGGTGGCGGACTTGGCGGAATCGGCCGCAGCCGTTGCACAAGAGGAAAGAAGCCCAAAACGAGTGCATAACCCGGCGCTCGTCGCCGAAGTGCTGTTGGTCGACAGGTAGATTGGTGCCCAGGGCAGCGTTGGTGACGCGCGCCCCACCCCAAGAGGTGTTCATGTGCTTCCCGAGCTCGCGGCACACAACTTCCAGGAATGCCCCCGGCATCTCGCGGCGCGAATACAGAAATACAGATGCGAAAGGGCGAAAGAAGAACAAGTGCGAATGGAGCAGCCCTCCCATCGAATTCTTCACTATAGAAGGCTTCGTCATCGAAATGACGCTCGAGGATCCGCGCCCTTAATCAACGTTTGGGGAAAAACCGTACCATCGCATGCCTAT
>CAUYUJ010015742.1:15000-80000 GCA_963575745.1 Prorocentrum cordatum
GGTTCTGACTGACACCGACTCGCTGACGCCAGAACTTCGCAGGAACCCCTGCAGCGGCGCGCCAGCTCTGTGCACTTTCAACGCGCCCAAGTACTTCGCGACAAACCTGCGCGCGAGAGAGTTTGCTAAGCACGAGAACGTTCAGCTCTCGTGGTGCTACGCTCGAGACGTCCCGTTGCATCCAGGAGATCGCGATCTGCCGAAGGAGAAATTGGACGCAAAGTCGTTCTCGTGGCTGAGGAGGCACGACCAGAGGACGCGAGACATTCCCAGCATCTACCCACCATTCCCAGCACCTACCCACTGGCCAAAGACATGCCAATTCGGTTGACGAGCGACGTCGATCGAGGCAGACAACTGTACCGTCACCGGCAACGAGTGATCTACGGATGGACGGTGGCGCCTGATTGCATGCCACAAGAAATCGACGGCGAATACACATTGACTAGGTAACCCTTAGCTATCTATATCCATTTCCCAGAAGCATGTGGAGCATGGAGAAACTGCCGACGGGCGTATACCCGTGGAAGCGGAAATCCAGGACCTGGAAAGTCAACAAGCACACGGGCATGGAAGCTCGGCGCACGGGCATCTGGATGCTCCCCGCGTTCGCCTCCACCGCTCACTTGATCCAAGAGGCGACGTTGGAGGCCGCATTCGCGAACCTGCAGCATTGCTCAAACAGGACGACCATGACGGCTCAGAGAGCTGCCGAGGTCCGCTTGTCGAGGGTGGAGCGGTTGCTGACCATCTGCGTCATGCGGCCGTTCTCGACCCTTCTGTTCGCGGAAGCTGTCTGGCCAGATCACGGGAGACGAGGCGATCCATGAGTGGAGTACGCTTGATGACGATGCCGCTGAAGCTGAGAAGATGGACCCCATGGCGAGGAAGCAGCCGTGTGCCTGCTGCTACCTCAAAAGAAAAAAAAGTACTAGTCGACGCCCACGACTTCGACATGAAAGCAACCGCCGATTTCTACGAGAAGTACGCGTCGCGGGGAAGGCGGACGAAATGCTTGGACTGACACCAGAAGGAGCCCGAACGACCCTCACACAAGGAGGGGTCCGAAAGATTCGCACCAGGACGAAGGGCCCGAACGACTGACACCACGAGGAGCACATACGACTCACACACAAGGAGAGGCCCAAACGACTCACGCGAGCACGAGGGGCCCGAACGCCCGACGCCACGAAATGCCCGAACGACTCACACACAAGGAGGAGCCCGAACGATTCAAACCAGGACGAGAAGCCCGAACGACTCACACCAACAGGAGCCCCAATGACTCACACACAAAAGGGGGCCAGAACAACTCACACCAGGACGAGGAGCCTAAACGACTCACACCACGAGGAGCCCGAACGACTCACACACAAGGAGCGGCCCGAACGACTCGCACCACGAGGAGCCTGAACGACTCACACACAAGGAGAGGCCCGAAACACTCACACCAGGACGAGGGGCCCGAACGACTGACACCACGAGGAGCCCAAACGACTCACACACAAGGCGGATCCCAAACAACTCACACCAGGACGAGGGATCCGAACGACTGACGCCACGAGATGCCCGAACGACTCACACACAAGGAGGAGCCCGACCAGTTCAAACCAGGACGAGAGCCCGAACGACTCACACCAAGAGGAGCCCGAATGACTCACACACAAAGATGCCAGAACAACTCACAACAGGACGAGGGGCCCAAGCGACTCACACTACGAGGAGCCCGAACGACTCACACACAAGGAGCGGCCGGAACGACACACACAACGAGGAGCCCGAACGACTCACGCACAAGGAGGAGCCCGAAACACTCACACCAGGACAAGAGACCGAACGACTGACACGACGAGTAGTCCAAACGACTCACACACAAGGAGGGGCCTGAACGACGCACACAAGAACGAGGAGCCCGAACGACTCACGCCACGAAGGGCCCGGACGACTCACACACAAGGAGGAGCCCGAACGATTCATACCAGGACGAGAGGCCCGAACGACTCACACCAACAGGAGCCCGAATGACTCACACACAAAAGGGGGCCAGAACAACTCACACCAGGACGAGGAGCCTAAACGACTCACACCACGAGGAGCCCGAACGACTCACACACAAGGAGCGTCCCGAACGACTGACACCACGAGGAGCCCGAACGACTCACACACAAAGAGGGACATCCAAAAAGCACACCCCCTCCCCCCCCCTCCTGCCGACAAAGACTGCCGTTGAAAAACTCGGACCTGTTTTAGAAACACTGGAAACATTCCGAGTGAGGAAGCACATGGACACACAGCTCCGCCGACCGCTTGGGGTCTCGGTGGTGTGGAACAACATGGCACCGTGAAACGGCATACGCATGAGCACGCACCGAAACAGACCACGAACAACATCCTCCGACAACCAGCCCACCCCCAAAAGCGATCCAAAAGACCCCGCTACGATCCAAAAGGACAACTCCTGACCGAAAGAACGGCGCAAGATGGAGAGCGCCCCGTCCACGCCAAGACGGCCCGACGAAACCCGCCTTGCGCCCACATGCAGATATTCCGGCCACCTCTGGCTCGCTGGGAAGAACCAGAACAACCCATGAAGCTACAAAGACAACCACAAGACGGTTCAAGAGAACTCCAAAACGCACAACAAACCCGCCTGAACGCCGCGAGAAGCCTGCCAACGTTTCCAGTACGTCCCAAAAAATCCAAAACGGCGCAAAAAAAAACAGGTACCTCAGAAAATTGCCCCGAGCAGCAAACATCGTTCATTGTCTTTGGTGTCTTGAGTTTTCTGTTTGGCATTTTCCCCTTTTCAGCTGCCCGACGCTCCGAAAACCGCACCAGTGGGCCAAAAAGTCCCCCACAACGCTCCGAATACAAGCCAAAAAAAAAAACAGACGAACCAAGAGCGGGCCACAGAACCTTCCATGAAGCCCTCAACACTTGTGGGCCCAACAAACACCAATCCCCAAGAAACGCTTCAAAAGGCTTGCACAAACCGACCACACCCACCGCCAACCCCCGTAAGGCTCAAGCCCCATGCCTCGCGGATCGATCCGCTCGGAGACGTGCCGCGGAAAGCCGGGCGTCGAAAGCTCCCGCCGTGGCCACAAGACGGCTCCAAGATGGCCCACGAGTCCTCCTGAAATCCATCGGCGAGTGAAATGATGCCACCTCAGCAACCCCTTCCCCAAGGAACCCAGTACAAGGGATTTGGGAAAGGGAGGTCTCCCCCCAAGCGACGCAACGCACAAACAATACATGCATTTATTTGGGGTCGGCGGCAGAGGCGGCAGCCTTTAAATTATTATGGTTGTTGTTGTTGTTGTTGTTGTTGTTGTTGTTGTTGTTGTTGTTATGAAAATCTCACATCGAAAGAATCAGTATTGTTGATCACCCCAGCGCGGCGCACATGATATTTTTACAATTGAAACGTCCCTCTCGGGAATCGCACCTTGTTTTTCCCAACCATTATGTGGTGTTGGGTCCTCGCTTTGAAGAGACAGCGCCGCGCGTTCACTCCTCCCGCTGCCCCCTCCCTCCTCCCCCTCCTCCCTCCTTCCTGCGTTTCACCCACCCAGTGCACAGTTTCGTGGCCCCGTAGGGTGCTCCGCCGAAAGCCCCAGTGGCAAGGCCCGCAAGATCATTGAATTACACCCCTGGCGGCAAAATCTTCCAGAACGCTCCTGAGAGTACTGAGGTAATGACCATAGAGCATGAAGAGTAGTATAGGGAGTGGAGTGCGCTAGAACATGTTTGAGAAGGTCAACTATAGTGAAGACCAGAAAGGAAGCCAGAAAAGAGACCACACACGAATACTCTACCATACGGAAGGCCATACGGGGGACCATAGGGGAGACCATATGGGGAGATCATGTGGGAGACCATCAAGGGAGGCCACGGGCCACCGATTCTGGAAGATCTCAGCCCCCGCCTGGGAAGATACATATGTAAAGGAAAATACAGGAATCTTACAGGCAATCTGTTTAGGGGAGCACTTCAATTTTTTTCGTGATTTTCTTGTACTCGCCTGTCTGGTCTGACGAGCGTCCAAGACGGTCCAAAAAGGCACCCAAAAAGAACCCGAGAAGCCTCCAAGAGGGGGAACCCGAGAGCACCACTCGAGTGAAATGTCGTCCTCGGGGCGCGGGTGGGCGTCGGACGCGTTCAATATTTCTCGTGAGACGCGGGCGGGCGCAGCGCGCGTACCGAGGATAACATCTAACGCAAGCCTATCGTGTTGAATGCTGTACTCGAGGCCTGGGATGGCTTTGTCCACGAACAAAGCACGGTGGCGCGTTAGACCCCAAATTCAAAAAATGTACATTCGATCGTCTGGTAAATATTTCAGCGCATGGGATAATCTTGCGCACCAACATGTACATCAATAGTGCCATGCCACCTATCGTAAACGATCTATATTACGACATTCCAGATGTGAGAAGACGGAGAAATAGTGTACCATATCCGGGCATGCAATGGAACCGGTGATCACTTTTTTCCGTGCCCCAACTTGCTTTGAACTACCAATCCGAATCCGAACATCTCCAAGAACTGGTACCAACGCTTGCTGGGCAATCCGCCCATGTAAATCCTCCGGGAACCGTCGGACATTTAATATAGCACGCGAATTTTACGTCGATGTGCAAAAAGTAAGCCAAAGAACATTTATCGGAATACGCAAGCGGTAAAACTGAACCAACGCCCTGATAACATTTCACCAATGTCGGTCACCATATTTACTTCAGAATGCCAGGTGCCGGGGACATACCAAACGAACGCCAGACAAATAAGATATGCGGCCCGCAATCGATTTCCTCAGCAATGTTCCGGACAAGATACCACTGACTGTGACTGCCGATCGAGTTACCTTCGCCCAGCAGCACTATGTGTGGCACGTTGGAGGGCTGAAGCGAGTCTAATTAATTCAATACCGTATCGTCTGTGTCTAGCTCATGAAGCATCTGCGGGGACGGCGACCTTCACAACGAAACGATCCTGTCTGCTATACTGCGTTGTCAAGCGGGGACAACATCGTGGTACTGCGGGCGAAGGCGGAACGCCTTGAGAGTCCTTGCTGGCCTCCACGTGAAATACCTCGGCTTCAATCCAGTGTATAAGAATGATGCTGTGCACTCTCACAATTTATGCATTCGCGGCATTGCATGCGTCCCCTGGCCCTGTCGCTTCTTGGGACTTGTTACCGAAATCTGCTTCTAGGCTTGCGGGGGTTATTGAGGCAAAGGCGCCAGCCATACGTACCTGACGAGAAACTATATGTTTGATACTTTTACTCGCGTTCGATGGACATCTCGGAGTCCCATCGTCTGCGGGACCATTCCATCCAGGAGGCACTACTTTGAATAAGCACCGTTTAACATGGGATAACATATGACTGGTACCATCACATCTTCTGCATGCAGTATCTGTCACACAATCGCACCCAGTGTTGCGCCCTAAGCTCCACTACGCACTCCTTGCACCCATCCAGCACATGTATATTTTGCCTTAACCTCTCCCCAGGGTCTCAGTTTCGGCGGATATCTGGGCTTCAAGATTGCATGCTTGTTTCTAAGATGAGAGGCGAATCTGTGCAACAACTATCTTCTTTTACCAGTGGGCCACGCATAATCACTTCACTTCGTAGTGACTTGGTATCTTCGAACCCGCCTCCAGAACGCGCGAGGACGTGCTACCCCTGCTACGCCCTGGACGGTGGGGCGCATAGGGACCGCACACTGTGCGCATTCCTTCACTTGTCGAATAAGTGTTCCCTCTGCCATGCCCTGGACGGTGAAACGCCAAGCTTTGGTGTGAAGAACCCCGTCCGCACCACCTCCAGTGGCGAGGAAGTGCCACCCCTGCCACGCCCTGGACTGTGAAACACCCCCGACAGGAGTCCAAGACGGTCCACGAGGCTCATTAGATAGCCCAGAAGCCCCCAGATGGGCCCAAAAACGACCTGAAGGACCCCCCTCACAAGAGGCCCCCAAGACGGCGCAATCGGTCCCCAAGACCGCTCCAAAGACACCTCGAGAGGCTCCCAAGCGGTGTCCAACATTATACAAAAAACTCTTAGACGGCCCAGTGAGCCAGCAAGAGGCTCCCTTGACGGCCTGAAGCGACCCCAAGCGACTGCCAACACTGCCCAATGCCTCTGAGACGCTAGGAGGCTTCCACGATGCCACCGGACAATTCCGACGCCCCTGCCCTCCCCCCCAAGCCCCCAAGACGAGGAGCACATCCCTGAGATGCTCCAAAAAAGACTGTCGAGAGAACTTCCCAACATTAGGATGACACTACATTTGCTCTTGAGTGACTCCTTCTCCCGCTTCTCCCAATCATCGCCCCGTCGCTCGTCTCGTCAACTCTTGGCCACATCAGGCTACACAATATCACACACAGGCGTGCCAGGCGATACCCTATCGCACCGTACTGGGTGGGACCGCACGAGTTAGCCACTCATGCAGAGACGCAACCAAAACGACGAACGGACCAAGTAGAGCAGACCAGGGGAGAGCGAGCCACCCATGGGTCCACCGATCTGTCCCCCGCGGACTGCGGGCACAACAGTGACACAGGGGAACTCACAATTGGAACAACAAATCTTGGGACAAGCACAGATGGGGAACGGGGTAAAGGAGGCAGAGGCACAATAGGAGAAACAAAATCCTTGGATGATGGGGAGGTGGATACGTACAGATGACGAGTCTGATAATGAGCACGGGATGAAGATGATCATAAGCAGCCACTTGCTAAGCCGCACCTCTACATATTGTCAACTTGGTGCGCCCACACATCAGCAATCATATAAAACCAGGTCGGGCAATCAAGAACGGCCAACATGCACGATTCCAATCTTGGATATGCCCCCCCAGAGAACAAGTGTAACTACAGTGCTCTTAATGTATCCGGAGCTTCAAAAACGTCTCTCTGGTTCATAGGCTCTGGTTTCTGCTGCAGAAGTGACGACAGCGGTGCAAACTGAACCCTGCTATTACCGCAAATGCCATACATAGCCCCAATAATGAAGGGAAGGGGGGCTTGGGAAGGGGTAGCCAAACGAGAATGGCAAAACCTTCAATGGAGCTCTCGGGCGCTTAATCCTCCTCCTGGGGCTGGCGTGTACGCCGATGTACACGTGCTCTGCTTGTGCGCGCATAGTTACTAGTGCACAACGTACGCTAGCTGACAAGCATGTATCAACACATGCGGATGTGTATTCACAAGTGCGTGGAGCCCTCATATCATGCACGTAAGACTTCGTGCCCCGAACTCGATGTAGCAGGGCGCATCCAAACACAATTGCATATGTATGGCACATCAAGCGCACACTTTTACACACATGCATCAACAACCATATACATATATACTTACATAGTCATAGGCACATGTCTATATCTGCGATGTACTAAATACACAGACATACATACACACATACACCTACACATACATACATGTATGCATGCATGCATACACATACAAACATACATCCATACACATACGTACATATACCCATACGTCTTTAATACATACATACATACATACATACATACATACATACATACATACATACATATGCACACACATGTATCCACACATGTACACACATGCACACCTACACACATTCCATACATTACACACATGCAGACATCGCATACATACATACATACTTACTTACTTACTTACATAGTTGCATACATCCATGGCCACACACATGCGTATGACACCGAAACAATACTCAGCCATAATCTTTTCAGGGATGTAGGGCTATGGGGCTATAGGGCTATAGGGCCATGAGGCTATAGGTCTATAGGGCTATGGGGCCATAGGGCTATAGGGCTACAGGGCTATAGGCATATACAGCTATAGGGCTGTAGGACTATAGGGCTATATGGCTATAGGGCTTAAGGGCTATAGGGCCGTAGGCCTATAGGGCTATAGGGCGATTTGGGCTATATGGCAATTGGGCTATAAAGCTATGGGGCTATAGGGGTATAGGGCTATGGGGCTATAGGGCTATACGTAGTGCTACGGGCTATTGGGCTACAAACCTATAGGGCTATAGAGCTATTGGGTTATGGGGCTATAGGGCTATAGGGCTGTAAGGCTATAAGGCACCCAGGCACCTGGGCACCTGGGCGGGCCGCGGAAATCGGTGGCACATGCCACATAACCATATGCATCCGATAGGACCCCTACAGATGCAAGCTTTGATGTGGGAACATCCATACATACATACATACATACAAACATACATACACACATACATACATACATCCATACACACATACATACATACATACATACATACATACATACACACACATACATACATACATCCATACACACATACATCCATACATACATACATACATACTTACATACATACATACACACATACATACATACATCCATACATACACACGTACACGCATACACGCATACATACATACACATGTACATACCTACATACATACATGCATACGTACAATCACATACAACATACATACATACATACATACATACATACATACATACATACATACATACACACACATACATACATACATACATTCATACATACAGCACACAAACATACACATACAGACAGACAGACATACATACATACACACGTACATACATACGTACATACGTGCATGCGTGCATGCAGTCATACACATATGCACACATACACATACACACATAAGTTCACACATCCATCCACCCATCCATACGTACGTACGCACGTACATACATACATGCATGCATACACACATGCACACATATATACATATATACAGGTATATACAGGTATATTTATATATATACATATATATATATATATCTATATATATAGAGAGATGTAGCGTACACCCCCCGCAGACGCGGGCGGCAACCATCTAATTCAATTTTGGGCAGGTAGTTGGACACGCGTGCAATACATTCGCATTGGGGAGCCAGGGTCGCTCAGGGCAAGGACGAGCTGTGAGAATGCAGCCACCGTGTCGCTCCGAGGCGGAGCAGGCAAAGAGGCACCGGGTAACCTCACACGTATGTTTTTGCGCAGATCGAGGGTCGTTGTGTGCTTTCTCGTGGTGCTCCCCCAGTTCGTCCCCCCAGCTCATACGTGGACATCATCCCACCCCGCATTCTGAGCCGAACATGACCGCAAAAACTCCCGCATAGAGAACAACAACAGGGCGTCAAGCAAGCCGACTACAACGAAAGCGGCGGGAGCTGGCCTCGCCAAACCGTGCGGACAAACTCCCGGACGCTGGTTCCCGTGCCTCGCGCGGCGGACGAAAAGGTGGAATATCCGCCATGCGACCGCGGGCCAGGCACGGAACGGTCAGACAAAAAACCTCCGAGCGATCTTTGGGAGAGAGCGAGCGAAAACCAGAACAGCTCTGACAATGCAACTTCAAAATTCGAGACCTCCAGTCGGATCCAGCTCCCCGTGAAGGGACGGGATCCGTTACGTGGCCCCCATGGCGGCATTCGCCTGCGTCCGCCACGCCCAGTACATTGCTTTGTGGCCCCATCGGGGACTCCACCGAAGGCCCAAGTGGCGACGTTTGCATGCGTCCGCCACACCCAGTCTAGCGTTTCGCGGCCACAGAGCGAGCTCCATCGAAGGCCCCAGCTGCAACGTTCACATACGCCAGTCCCACCCAATGCACCGTTTCGCGGCCCCATACGGAGATCCACCGAAGGCCTCATTGGCGACGTTCGCATGCGCCTGCCCCATGCAGTGAGGTATTTCGTGGCCCCAAAAGAAACTCAACCGTGCCCCATGCAATGGCGACGTTCGCGCGTCCGCTCCACCCAGTCTACCGTTTCGCGGCCCCATACGGAGCTCCACCGAAGGCCCCAGTGGCGACGTTCGCATGCGTCCGCCCCACCTAGTATTGCGTTTCGTGACTCTATAGGGAGCTCCACTGCAACCCCCGTGGCGACGTTCGCATGCGTCCGCCCCACACATTACACCGTTTCGTTGCCCCAGACGGGAGCTCCACCGAAGGCCCCAGCGGCGACGTTCGCCTGCGTTCGCCTCACCCAATACAGCGTTTCACGGCCCTGATAAGAGCTCCACCGAAGGCCCTCATGGCGACGTTCGCCTGCGTCCGCCCCACCCACTACAACGTTTCGTATCCCCGTAGAGGCCTCGACAACATGCCACAGTGGCGACGTTGGCAGGCGTACGCCCCGCCCAATACACCGCTTCGTGACCCTATGGGGGGCCCTCCCCGAAAGCCCTAGTGGCGACGTTCGCATGCGTCCGCCCCACCCAGAACAGCGTTTCGTGGTCCCATACGGAGCTCCACCGAAGGCCCCAGCGGCGACGTTCGCATGCGTCCGCCCCATCCACTACAGCGTTTCGTGGCCCTACAAAAAGGGGCTCGACAAAATGCCGCAGTGGCGGCGTTCGCATGCGTCCGCCCCACCCACTATACAACGTTTCGTATCCCCGTAGGGGCCTCGACAAAATGCCACAGTGGCGACGTTGGCATGCGTAAGCCCCACCCGATACATCGCTTCGTGGCCCTATGGGGGGCCCCCTCCGAAGGCCCTGGTGGCGACGTTCGCGTGCGTCCGCCTCACACAGAACAGCGTTTCGTGGCCCCATAAGGGAGCTTCACCGAAGGCCCCAGTGGCGACGTTCGCATGCGCCCGCCCCATCCACAACAGCGTTTCGTGGCCCTACAAAAAGGGGCTCGACAAAATGCCGCAGTGGCGGCGTTCGCATGCGTCCGCCCCCCCCACACATTGCATGGTTCGCGGCCCATTAGTGAGCTCCACCGGAAGTCACCCGCCGCGACGTTCGCATGCGTCCGCCCCGCGCAATACAACGTTTCGTGGCCCCATGGGCGGCTCCACCGGAGGCTCCAGTGGCGGCGCCCGCATGCGTTCGTCTCACCCACTACAACGTTTCGTGGTCCCATAAAGGGGAGCTCCACTGGACGCCGCCATGGCGACGTTGGCATGCGTCCGCCCACCCAGTACAGCGCTTCGTGGCCTCATAAGGAGCTCCACAAAAAAGGCCACAATGGCGATGCTCGAATGCGTCCGCCCCACACAATACAGCGTTTCGTAACCCCATAGGGACTCAACCGAAGGGCTCCCGCGGCGACGTCGGCATGCGTCCGTACCACCCAGTACAGCGTTTCGTAGCCCTATAGGGCACTCCACCGAAGGCCGCAGTGGCGACGTTTACATGCGTCCGCCCCGCCCAATCCGTGGCCCAATAGGGAGCTGTACCGAAGGCCCCAATGGCAACGTTCGCATGCGTCCGCCCCGCCCAATACAGCGTTCTGTGGCCCCATGGGGAGCTCCACCGAAGGCCCCAATGGCGACGTTCGCATGCGTCATCCCCATGCAGTACGGTATTTCGTGGCCCCAAAAGGAACTCAACCGAAGGCCGCTGTGGCGACGTTCGCATGCGTCCACCCCACCCAATATAGCGTTTAGTGGCCACGCAGGAAGCTCCACCAACAGCCCCAGTGGCGACGTTCGCGTGCGTCCGCCCCACCCAGTATAGCGTTTCGTGGCTCCATAAGGAGCTCCACTGCAACCCCCGTGGCGACGTTCGCATGCGTCCGCCCAACCCAATACAGCGTTCCGTGGCCGCATGGGGAGCTCCACCGAAGGCCCCAGTGGCGACGTTCGCATGCGACCCCCACCCATGTCGGCACACCTCTCATGCGCCTCGTGGCCCCATGGGGAGCTCCACCGAAGGCATCAGTGGCGACGTTCCTGCGCGTCCCCCCTGCCCTCTCATACGTTTCGTGGCACCATAGGGAGCTCCCATGGCGGCCCCCGTGGCGACGTTCGCATGGCGGCCCCGCCCCATGCTGGCACACCCTCACACGTTTCGTGGCCCTATATGGGGGGGCGGGGCGGGACTATACGCAAGGCCACGCTAGCAACGCCCGCATGGCCCCGCCCCATGTCGGCACACCCGTTCCACGCCTCCTGGCCCCAAAAGGCACGCATGCTACAACAATTAACTCTCATATGCCTGCGTGTCCTTTGACACGTATCCCTCGTGCTCCGGAAACGCTGTTCCGGAGCACGCTGGGCAAACACGTCCATGGTGCTAAGGTGTGCGTCTCGCCTGCCTCGTCGCTATCTGTAGCCATCCGACCCCCGCAGCTTGCCTGCTTTGCAAACCTGCGCGCCGCCACGCTGCATCCGGGCAGGCCGTGCTGACCGGCGAGGGGGAGGCGGGCGAGGAGGAGGCGGAGGAAAAACGCGGCGAGCTGACATACCCAATCAGGAGGAGAGGGGGGAAGGGCAAGCTAGGTGCGCGCGCGTCATATCTGACGTCCTACCCCTCCCTCCCATCCCTTACCATGGCGCCGATTTTCTCTATCCGCGGACTGGTGGGTGGTGGTGCGCGTGCGTGCGTGCGTGCGTGTGTACGTGGTTGTGGTGGTGGTGGTGGTGGTGGTGGTGCTGGTGCTGGTGGTGGTGGTGGTGTTGGTGGTGGTTGTGGTGGTGGTGGTGGTTGTGGTGGTGTTGGTGGTGGTGGTGGTGGTGGTGTGTGCGTGTGTGCGCGTGTGCTGTGGCATGTCACGGGAAATGACGCCAGCGCTGCAGCGGGAACACGAGTCGAAACGGGCGGAAGCGCGGAAATGACGCCAGCGCTGCAGCGGGAGCACGTTTCGGAACGAGCGGAAGCACGGAAATGAGGCCAGCGCTGCAGCGGGAGCACGATTCGGAACGAGCGGGGCCCGAAAATGAGGCCGCGGCGAGAGCAGCATTTTGGAACAAATGCAGGCGAAAACCAAACTCCCGGGAATCCTGTGTGTAAAAAACAATACGCGAGGGGGGGTCTAATACTTTCAGGCCGCCATCGGGGGAAGAGGGAGAGTAGTATTCAGATTGAATAATTGTAGACGGTAAGTGAGCAGCAGGCAAGCACGCGCGACGGGGGCGGGCGGGGGGCGGGGGGGGCGAGGGTCGTCGGCGGCGTGCGGGTGGTCGTCGTGGGTCGCCGTACCACTGGGGGTCGTCGCGGGTCGCCGGGGGAGGGGCGGAGGGACGTCGTGGGGCTGGGGCGGAGGGCCGCCAGGGGAAGGGAGGGTCGTCATGGGGCTGGGGCGGGGGGTCGTGGGGCCGGGGCGGGGGGTCGTCGGGGGCAGGAGCGGAGGGCCGTCGCGGGGCTGGGGCGGAGGGTCGCCGGGGGGAGGGGCGGAGGGTCGTCAGGGGAAGGGAGGGGCGGAGGGCCAGCCGGCGCCGACGGCGACTCACACGGCGTCGGCTGCGGCCGCCGCCGTGGCCGCTGCTAGGCGCGCCGCCGCCGCGCCCGTCGACGGCTGCAGCCGCCGCAGCACCGCCCGCGCGTTCTGCCGATGAAAAGAGATTCAGAGTCGCTGGGCGTGCCGGTCCGCCACTACGGCGGCTTCCTCCCCGGTGGCGTCAGCCACCCGCTTGGCCAAGATCGCGAAAGCCCTCCTGGCCTCGCGCCCCCACCCGCCACCGTGGGCCTCCACCGCCATGGGTATGAAGGTGAGGCCCTGCGCCGCGCACTGGCGCTCGGTGTCCTGATGCAGCCGCTTGAACTCCTCGTAGCGCTCCGTGGCCGCGCTGGGGGGCGCGGCGGAGGCGGGGAGGAGGTCGGCGCGAAGCCCGGGAGTGACGGCGAAGTCCCAGGCTGCTGGCACCCCGTTGCGCCACCTGGGCAGGTAGACGTCAGCGGGGCGGCGGTCGCCGGCGTCCGAGTCCTGCCAGTCCAGCTCGCCGCCCGGCGGCCCCTCGTTGGCGCCGCGCGGTGGGAGGAGCCCTGGCCGCTCGAGCTCTGCCCCCGCGAAGCCGGCCGCCTGCGCGTCGAAGAACCCCTGGTTCCGGAGCGCGTTGTGCCGCTTTGTCCTGTCGCCCCGGCAGGAGCAGGCAACGGCGTGGTCCAGCCAGACGTCCATCACCTCTCCGCAGGCGGGGCAGAAGTCCTCCCGGTCGAGGAACTGGGCTCGGAGTCGTCGCTGAATCGCCACCTGGCAGAGGCCGTGCTGGAGGCGGGTGCCCGCGGCCTCGCAGGGCAGCGCTCGGAGGTAGGCGCCGGCGCCGGGCGCCTGGAGCAGGCTCAGGTGCGCCTGCGCGGCGACCGAGGCGCCCGAGCGGAGGCCAGCGAGCGCCGCGTCGTCAACGGCGTCGCTGAGTTTCTGCTGGTTGCCGTGCTGCTCCGGGTCGAAGGCCACCCTGTCCGCGTCCGAGACGAGTGCGTTGTGGGCCTGCGCAGCGTTCGCGAGCGCGCCCCCGTCGTGCCCTGCCTCGTCGGTGTAGCCCAGGTAGAGCTGCCTGCAGAGGGCGGAGCAGGCGGCCCGGGAGGCAACGTAGGCTGCGGCCGCATGCTGTTCGCCTGAGCGCAAGCCGAGGCCCCGCTTCCGCAGCTTGAGTTGCGCCTGCTGCCAGGACGCGTCGATGAGCGAGCAGCCAGCCACCTGCTCGAGGCAAACCCTCACCCTGTCGTCCAGCTCCTGCAAGGCCGCCGTGTGCGCAGCGGGCGGCACTGCCCGCGCGCTGTAGCCCAGCGTGCAAAACGACGCACACTGGCGCAGGAGGTGTAAGCCGACCTGCGCGTCCTCCAGTGCACCCAGCGGGTCCAAGAGTTCCTGTGCCGCGAAGACCCGATTCTTCGTGCGCTGGCAGCAGAAAGCGTCATCGCCGACGGGCGCCCCGAGGAGCTCGAAACTCCTGTCCGTGCGGAGACGGAACCCCTGCGGGAAGGCGTTCAGGTCTACTGCGCTGTCAGTGCCGCCGGCTGGGACCACCTCGCACTTCCCAGGCCCGGAGCTAAGTTCGAGTCCCACAGCTGCGAGGGCGGCGACCAGCCCGTGGAGGAGGTGCGCCGCGGCGCGCCAGTCGCCCGCCAGACTCCTGTCGTCCAGGAAGAACACCTTGAGGTCGACGCGGCCCGGGGGCGCGGGCCGGGCAGGGTCGGGAGCGGCGTGAAGGACCTGTTCTGCGCACCGCTGGAGAGCCAGCGCGCCCACCACTGGCGGGCGACGTGGACAACCGCCTCGGCCCCTCCAGGCACCGCGACGCCGACTTGGAGCGGCGCCAGGCGGTCGCGCGCCGCGTCGGCGACCTCGCGGCACAGAAACTTCCCAACAAGGCGCCGGAGCGTCTCACCGACGGCAACCTGCCGCAAACCACCACCTCTCTTTGGGAGGGCCACCAGGGAGGCGCCGGCGAAACATTCAGAAACGGAGGCGGGCGCGTGGCCGCAAGCGAGGAGGGCGACCAGGCTGCGCAGCTGTCCAGTGACCTTGTCCCTGTGCGCCGACGTGCCGAGGGCGTCCTTCAGGTGCTGTGGCCAGAGGCCCGTGGGCCCGGCGGCCGAGCCCCGGGGGAAAGCCTCGTCACCGCGTTTTCGTCGACCTGCAAGGCGGCCGCGGCGTGCACGGCAGGAAGGGCGGCCAAGTCCACAGGCTGACGACTCTGCGGATGTTTGCGGCGCGCCTGCTGAAGGACGTCGCGGGTTACAGCCGTCGGCGGCTCGCTAACCAAACTGGAGCAGCTCTTGGAGTATTGCGCGTCAGCAGCAAGCTCCAGACACCTTCTGGCCTTGTCGGCGGCGGTGGCGCTTCGCTTGGCCGGGCGTCGCTCCGTGGTCTCGGCCCAAAGGGAAGCCCTTTCGCCGTCCAGCCAACGCCTGCAGAGCTGCCTCGTCTCCGCCTCGGCCGCGTGCCGGCTGCCGCGCCCTCCCCGGGTGTGGGGGCGCAGCGCGCACTTGGGCAGCATAGCCAGCTGGACCCAAGCCGCCTCGCTGTTGGTGTGAACGACGAGGGCCGCGGCCTGCGTCAGGCACCGCGCCCATAGGTCCCGAGCACCCTTAGGGACGTACTTCTTCGTGCCGGCCTGGCTGGCAAAGACCTCTTCCAGTGAAGGCAACCCTCGCGGCGCGGGCAGCTCGCTGTTGGCGCGGCCGCAGCTCGAGCAGCGGGCCGGCACCTCGGGCATGCCTGCCCAAACCGCGTGTGGAGGAAACGCTGGCAAACCGTGCGTTGCGATAGGCTATGTTCGTCCAAGTAGGCCTGTGGGACCGGCGGCAAGCCTGAAAACCTGCCGGCCGCATGCTCATTGAGGTGTTGTCGCGTTGCCTGATGGTCTGACCAGCCGGCGCTGGCGGCAAGGTCACTGCGAGGGCAGCCCGGGACGGGGCAACCAACGCGGGCGCGCCGGGCGCGGCGCCGTGGAGGGGCCTCGGCTGCGTCGGCAGCTGGTGGAGGCGGCGGCGGGGGTGCTGCACTGGGCGCCGCGGCAGCCGCCTGCGGGGCGGCCATCGGCTCCGCGGCGGGAGCTGCCGGCGGGGCCACCGCGGACGGCTGGTCAAGGGCAACGCCGGCCAGGACTTGCGGGGCCACCGCCCCAGGGCCACCGGCGGCAAGACCGGCCGCGCGGCGGAGGTCCGGCAGGGGGACGCCCGCATCGACGTGCATATTCCGCTCGGGATCGATGCCTAGTTCTGCCATCCTCAAGTCCAGGGCGGGATCCACGCCGGGGTCGTCTCCCTCAGTGAGGTTCCGCCTCAGACGGCGCCCTGGGGACCCGCGGGGAGGACCAGTCTCGACGAACGTGTTGCGGACGCCGACGTCGTGACCCGAGGGCGGGACAGCCGCTGGCGCTGACCCTGACGAGGGGGAGCTTGCGGAGGCTGCGGGTCGTTGCAACGACGACTCCTGTGGAGGGGAGCGGCTGCGAGCCCCGTTGCTGGGGGCGTTGCTGCTGGGGGGAAGCCCTGGCCGGCGACTCCCGCCTCCACGGCGGCAGATACAGCGTTTGCGCTCGAAGAGACATGTGTCAAAAACACGTCCGAAGAAGAAGAAGAGCCTGCTGGAAAAGCGGGCGACCGCACGGCTCGGAGAAGCAAAAAGGCGTGTCCTGCCCAACCCGCCGAAGACGACAAACATGTGGAACACCACGGAGACGACAAGCATGTGGAATACCACCCCGGGCTTCATGCAATTGTGGTCGCAAGCGTGATGCGTGTACAGATCGGTTGCGAGAAATGGACGTCCCTGAATAAAGCGGCGCCGCACGCTCCTGTCAAGACACGTTGAGAAGGAACTCCGTGAAGAGCCGCCCCGAATGCTAGAAGCTTCAAGGGCGCCGACGGCACCCCGGAGGCCGCCATCATCAAGATCGCATGGATAACAGTGGGCATCATCTGTCCGCCGGCGGCGTGAAGAAACTCGGCCAAGCATGCGCCGGCTAATGCCGGGGGGGCCCAGCCCATGGCGTCAACAAGCAGGTCCGGCAAGGGGCGCACGCAGAAGTACGCCACGTCCAGGGTGGTCGACATCGCCGGCAAGAACATGCGGAGGATCTTCATCACTGGGGCCGCGACCGCTGCTGGCGCCTGCGGCCGCAAACTCTGGGGCACACCGACGCCAAGGGGGCTAGACGATGTGCCAGAAGCACCGGACGCGCTGGCGGCACAGCTGCGGAGGTGGGAGTGGAAGTACAGCTCCGCTGGCGAGGTGCGCATCGCCGTTGGGCCCGGCGTCGCAACCACCGCGTGCACGCAGAGGCGAGGGATGGAAGGCGCGATCAGGTTGAAGGTGGCCGAGGCGTTGGTCCTGGCAGACGGGGCCGGGCCGCAATCCTGTGGCGGAGAACCTCCGGGGCCCCCGAAACACAGCAGCAGGCGGCACCGCAAACAGGGGGAGGGACGGGTGGGGCGGTCAAGGGTGGGGTGATAGGGGGGCGGGGTCGCGAAGTCGCATCCCCACCAAGATAAAGTCCCATGCCTCCCCTGGGGAATGGAACAAGGTGGGAAGTGCCATTTCGTACCAGGACCCCCCAGAGCCGGCTAAAGCGTGGGGGAGGGGTCAAAATCTCCATAATCGTTTGGGGAATCAGCCCCAATCCGCACACCAGACCAGAAGCCGGAGACCAGGGTCCACGCGGACCCAGGAAAAGGAGGGTCGATCGCCCCCGCCAGGAATTGGATGCCACTCCAGGTCCGCGAAGGCGCCCCAGACGACGAAGCGACCGAGGCGTCGAGCTCGACCCCAGGCGAGTAATCCCCCACGTGCGCCGGCAGCACGGCGCGCGGCGCAGGCGAGGGGCTTGCGGGATCCTCGACTGGGGCAGCCCTAAAAGGACAGAAAATAAACCCGGCACCGTACCCCGCGATCCAGACATGCTGGTGCGGGGACGGGCATGACAGAGGCAGAGGAGGAGAGAACGGGCAAGGAGGACAGGAGGAGGAGGAGAAGAGACAAGGCAAGAGAGAGGCGGGGACAGGGGTAGAGGGGTGGTCAGAGAAGTGCAGGCTCGCTCACTCCGGTTCCCGTGCCTCCCAGGAGGAGGGATGGGCTCGGCGGGAAGGAAAGAGCCTCGGAGGGGGTTGACCCACAGAAAGCGGAACCCCCAATGAGGCTTCAGCGCGGCGGCGATCCGCGCGGAGACTCTGGTCAAGGGAGCCCCCTGTTTGCCTCCGAACGTCCACGTGCACCACCGACATGAGCCAGGCAGCGGCCCCCGCGCGGCAACGGCGCCGTCCGCGGCGTGCGGAACAGGCGGGCGGCGGGCAGGCTCCAGGAAAGCGGGCCTCAGGAAGGCCCTGAGAGGATCCACAAAGGCCTCCGACACACAACAGGGGAGCAAACGGCGTGAGTGGTTGAGGTCCCAGGCCCCCCACTGACGCACCGAGTCCATGACACCGGGTAGGGGTCGCAAAGTGTTCCCAAGCCTTGCTCGCTCGTGCCCCGCGGTCGCGGACCACGAGTCCGCATGGCGGAGCGTGAACCAGATCCACACCCACAGGGGGGAAGGTGAGGAGGGCGGGGTGGACCTCGGGACGGGAGTGACAACCAGGGGCAACCCAAGGAGGGGCTGGGGAGGCCTCGAAAGATTGTCGAAAGTAGGCCCTGGAGGCCCTACTCCCTTTTGCATTTTGACCCTCCCCTGGGTCCACGAACACGCACGAGACGGGCCAGGCGCGCGAGCAGCCGGAGCACCAGGGCGGCCGCCAGGCGGGAGGTCCAGCTCCGTCACGAGCCAGGCGTGGGCGTGCGTTGGGTATGTAGCGGTGCTGGTCCATGCTGTACTGGAGTCGTCCAAGCCGGCGGGGCGCTCGTCCAGTTCCGTGGCGACCTCGCAGGGACCAACGTCGTAACACTGATCACCAGTGGCGCCCCCGCAGCTCCCAGGTCCACCGGACTCGGCGCACCCCAGGGTGTGATAGTAAGTCACGGCCGCGGCGATGTCGTCCACAGAGCTGGGGCACGGGACTCTCAGAGTCAGCTCCTTGTACGCGGAAGTGTCGTCGGGCCCCTGCGCCAGCACGGTATGGCAAACGGGGCAGGCCGTCGGAGAAAAAAAGGGATCGGGCGGCTGGTTGGGGTGGGGCGTCAGGTAGGGCGTCGGACTGGGGTGAAGCGTCGGGTCGGAAATCGGGCTGGGGTGGGGCTTCGGGTTGGTGTAGGGCGCCAGGCTCATGTACGGCGTCGGGTGGGGCGTCGGGCTGGGGTAAAACGTCGGGTGGTTCGTCGCGTTGGGGCCGGGCGTCGAGTTGGGGTACGGCGTCGGGTAAGCCGTCGTACGGGGGTTGGGCGTCGGGTGTGGCGTCGTGCTTGGGTAGGGCGTCGAGTGGGGCGTCGTGATGGGGCAGGGCGTCGGGTGGGGCATCGGGTAGGGCGTCGGGTGAGGCGTCGGGCTGGGGTAAGGCATCGAGTTGGGCGTCGTACTGGGGTGAGGCGTGGGTCGAACACAAGCGTGGGCTGCGTGGGGGGGTCGATCGTCCTGCGGCCGAGCACACGCAGGTGTCTGAGGTCGTGGGGGTCGGCGGGGGTGTGGGCAAGCAAGCAGGCAAGAGGAAGAGTGGTGCGGAGGGCAGGGGGGTAAGAGAGTCTGCTCGGCACATTCGGAGGGAGAGGAGGATGGAGGCAAAGAGAAGGACTGTATCTGCGGGACTCGAGGGCGCCGTGTCATGACCGCGATCGCCTCCGAGCTCCCCGAATTCGGAAACGGAGCAGGAGAAGGGGGAAAAGGAGGATCAGGAGCAGGAGGAGGAGCATAGCAAAACTGGGTGCAGGAGGAGGAGCATAGCAATTCGGAAACGGAGCAGGAGGAGGAGCAAAGGAGATCCACCGAATGCGATACCCGTTGCAACGGCGGTATCCACAATTGCATCTGGTTGGGTTCTTTGCTGGGATCACTCTCTCTCTCTCTATGTCTCTCTGTCTCTCTCTTTTTTCGTCTCTCTCTCTCTCTATATATATATACACATGCACATCATTGCCTCTCTCTCCCTCTCTCTCTTCCTCTCTCTTTATTGTTGCAGACCGCTGCTCGTAACCCTTTTCCGTTTCCAAAGCGATGGCGAAATCGGGGTGCAAGAATTCTGCCTGCAGAGATGCATTACCGCAGGCTCTGAGTCGACATATTCTATGCAAAGGATTGGGCACACGAACGGGTAAGCGAGAGAAAGTAAATACGTCCCTGGGGACCACATGGGCCGCTCCAGAAACCATGAGTACAACACATTGGCAAATCTGCTTAGGGGGGCGTCCTCTGTTTGCGCCAGCTTCGGCTGGCTTCTCCCGGCCCTGTGGCACCTTCCGCCGAAGAGGAATAGTCAAACCCATTGATCCCATGAAGGCGAGGCCCTTTCTGGGGCGCCCCGCATGGGAATGCAGGACGGCAAACGGAGGAGAAGGAGCAGCTCGAACGATCGAGGCACAGAAGGCCGTCCCCTTGAGCAAGAGGCCCGCCTTGGTGCGCTGCTCGTCGCGACCTCTCGGGCGGCGGGGCATCACTTTTCATGATTGCGTCGGGGTGGGCTCGTAGACACAAGCGGATCTGCGCGCTGGAAGAACACGTGCTCGACGTCAGCGGTGTTCGCAGCGGCGAAGGCGCGGAGCACGCGGATTTTGGGCCCCTCCGGGGCCCCGGACGTGGCCAGGATCGGCGGGTCTCCACAAACGCCGATCACGATGTCCCCAATCTCGCGGACATCGGAGCACCGCCAGTATTGAGTAGTGGTGGGGGCGCCAACTCCAAGGCGGGAGGGATAAGAGGAGAGGTAGTGCAAAATGATGCGGGCTCTGACCCGGCCACGGGGCAGCCCCCCCTTCGGCAGCACGCGAGGGACCTCGAATCGAAGGGATGGCTGGATCCTCCGACCTCTGCCGAGCCTCCGTCCTCCCACACCTCCATCCTCCCAACTCCCTCCTCCTCCTCCTCCCTCCCCTTCCCTCCTTCTCTCTTCTCCCTCCTCCCTCCTCTTCCTCCCTCCTCCTCCTCTTCTCCTCCTCCTCCTCTTTCTCTTCTTTTTATTCCTCCTGCCCCTCCTCCTCCCCCTCCTCCTCCTCCTCCTCCTCTTTCTCCTCCCCCGTCTTCTCCGAACTCCACCAGGGAAGGGAGCGAAGAAGGGGGATACGGAGGAATGGGGGATGAGGGGGAGGGGGCGGATGATGATGATGAGGAGGAGGAGGAGGCGGAGGAGGACTAGTATAAACGCAACAGCTAAGACTCATCAACGATATTGAAATACACCCTCCCTGCAAAATCCCTCTTCGCAGGCCCTTGCAAAAAGGTCATCTCCACGGAAAGAATTGCCCCGTTGAGGGACAACAGTGTGAACATCTTGAAGCGTGGCAGAACACCATTCTCAGGACTTCAACGCCACGAGCTAATCTGACGGTTACGTCTTGGCGATCCCGAATCGTGCCAAAACGCCATTCCTGGGACTTCGACACCGCGAATTTAGCCCCGGGAACCAGTGAAAACCTTGCAAATGTGCAAAGCGAATGTGCGTGGCGCTAAGGTGAGAGCCACATTTTGAAAACGAGCCGCCCTCAATCCGTGAAGCTCTGGCACGGTTTTGGAACGAGTGTGCGCGGCGCTAGGGCGAGAAAAACATTTTGAAAACAAACCACCCTCAATCCGTGAAGCTCTTGTACTCGGTTGCAGCGAATGTGCGCGGCGCTATGGCGAGGGCCACACTCCGAAACTGGTCCGCCCTCACCCCGTGAAGCTCTTTCACATGTTTAAGACGAGGTGTGCGCGGCGTACGGCGAGAATCACATTTTGAAAACGACACGCTCTCAATCCGTGGTCCTCTGGCACATTTTTGGAACGAGCGTGCGCGGCGCGAAAGCGAAATCACATTTTGAAAACGACTCGACCTCAATCCGTGAGACTCGTGCATATGTCTGCAACGAATGTGCGCGGCGCTCAAGCGAGAACCACATTTTGAAAACGGCCCGCCCTCAATCCGTGAAGCGGCGCTAAGGCGAGACCCGCATTTTGAAAACGGACCGTCCTCCATCTCTGAAGCTGTCGTCAATGTTTAAGCATCAGGGTCATAACTGGTGAGGAAATCTCAAGCGAAACGCTCGGCCCGCCCTTCCGACCGGCCTCGGGGTGCGACAGGGAGGAATTAGTTGTAAGGAAAAGGAATGGGGGGGGGGAAGCGAGGGGAGGAGGATGAGGAGGATGATGATGATGTGGAGGATAAGGCCTCCTCCTCCTCTTCTTCTTCTTCTTCTTCCTCCTCCTCCTCCTCCTCCTCCTCTCCTTCTCATTCTAATCTTTCCCTGCTTCTGCTCCCGCAACCAGAGAATTCAGGAAGACCATTGAAAAGCGTTGCAAATCGCTGAATACCTTCGAAGCCCTTAGAACGCCTGATTTTCCGCCTCTTCCTGCTCCTCATTCTAATCTATCAGAACACGTTATTCAACTTCTCGACATGTCCTGAAGCAGCCAAGGACTTTCGAAACATTTCGAGCACCTCCTCCTCTTTGCTCATCGCTCTTCTTCCCCTCACTCATGGGACTCCCCAGGACCGCCTAGAAATTCCCGAAACCACCGCCTACCCGAAGCTCTCCCCTTTCTCCTCCTCCTGCTCCTCCTCCTTCATCCCTCTCTCTTCTCTGTGGTCCCCCACTTCTCCAGGGTCGCGACGGCAACGGGCGGGGCGACCTACGCGCAGGCGCAGGGAGAGGTCGCCGGTGCCGCCGGGGAAGTTGCCCAGCTGCAGCTCGCTCAGCTCGAGCACCTTGGAGGATGATAGTGATGAGGTGTAGAGGGGGCGGATGAGGAGGAGGAATGAGGAAGATAAGGAGGAAGAGAAAGAGGAAGCGTAGGAGGAGGAGGAGGAGGAGGAGGAGGAGGAGGAGGAGGAGGAGGAGGAGGAGGAGGGGGAGGAGGAGGAAGAGGACGAGGAGGAGGAGGAGGAGGAGGAGGAGGAGGAGGAGGAGGAGGAGGAGGAGGATAGGGGGCGGATGACAAGCTAAGTGCGCTCGCGCCTCATCTGACATCCTATCTCTGCCTCCCATCCCTTCCCACGGCGCTGTTTATTTCTTTGTCCGGGGACACGCATTATAGCCGACCTGTAACTCCCACAGAAAGACCATATCGTGATATGCGCGGTCGGAACCAAGGGAATTGCGTGCACAGGAGGAGGATGCGGCGGGTGAGCAGGAAGATGAGCGGGAGGAAAAAGACGACGACGAACAGCAGCAGCAGCAGCAGCAGCAGCAGCAGCAGCAGCAGCAGCAGCAGCAGCAGCAGCAGCAGCAATAGAAGCAAGAATTGAAGCGGAAAGATCGGGATCAACAAGAGAACCAGGGGCAGGCGGAGGAGCGGAAATGAGGGGGGCGACAACGATGAAGAACGATTCGTATTCAGAAAAGTGGCCCGCGCTGGAGCGAGATGAACAGCAGCAGGATCAGGAACTGGAGTGGAAGGAAAAAGAAAGAGAGAGAGAGAGAGTGAAGGAGAGAGTAACAGGATAACCAGGGGAAGGCGGAGGAGGGGAAATGATGGGGGGTGACAACACTGATGCAACCAGAAAAGTGGCCCGCGCTGAGGGGGGAGCGTCATTCTGAACGACGGGAGCAAAGCGCCGATCCGAAAACAAGGCCCACGCTGCAGCGGGAACACCATTTTGAAACACCCAAGCCCTATGAGCCTTAAAACAGCAGAGAGCAATCACCTTTTGAAATCCTGAATGAAAACGCACCACGCGGAGGGGGCGGGAGATCTTCCCGAGAACTTCAAGGGAGGAGGGGGAGTATAATCCATATTGTGTAATTGTGGAGGAGGGGGAGGAGTGGAGGAGGAGGAGGAGGAGGAGGAGGAGGAGGAGGAGGAGGAGGAGGAAGAGGAGGAGGAGGAGGAGGAGGAGGTGGAGGAGGAGGAGGAGGAGGAGGAAGAGGAGGTGGAGGAGGAGGGGTAGGAGGAGGAGACAGAGGACGAGGCAGGACCCAGACCTCCAGGCGCCGTCGAGAAACGGCGGCTATTTCTTTGGTTCTCCAATGCTGGGGCCCTGCCAGGTCCCAGGGCTAGCGGGATGATTCAAAGGATGCGAAGCCAGCCCGGGGGCTGTGGTCCAGAGCTGCAGGGGCCTACGTCGTGAAAGGGTGTGCCTGCGTCGTGAAAAGGCTCACGACGTCGGAGGTCTGGGGGAGGAGGAGGAGGAGGAAAACGAGAGTGGAGAAGGAAATGTAACCTCAGGCGCGCCGACGCATCCGAAGAGAGGTCGGCGCATGAACTTTGCAGGAGGAAGGTCCTCGCCACGATCGAGCAGCGCGGGAAAAGATGCCCGACCGAGTGTGAAGGGGCCGCGTGCCGGTGCTCAACGGCCAGAGGCGGGAGCACGGATTGCGGGGGCGATGATGGGGGCGAACAGCTCAGGGGAGAGCAATCCATGCATCCAAAGGCGCCGATGGTCCACGCCTTCGGCGAGGCTCCCGTGCGAATGCGCGTGACGCCCGCGACCCAGACCTCCGACGACACGACACTTTCATGACGTCGACCCCCAGACCTTTCGAACCCTTCCCCAAAACGGGCTCTTCGTCCGAGCCGTTTTTAGACGGCCCCGAGGCCCCAACGGTTTTGCCCCCAAGCGAATTTGCAGCCTGCATTCCCTGGGCGCGCGCATCGTGAGCGCACCGGCGCTGCGGCCCCGCGGCAAAGCAGCCAGCACTTCGGACGAGCCTTCGATGGCGTCGTCTGCCACCCCCGCGGCGCGGCGCGCTTGCCAAGCCTGGCGCGAGAAAGTCGCGCGGCCGCGACTCGCGAGCGCTATCGGAAACTGGGCCACCTGCGCGGAATATAGTCAATGCGACGTCTTGCGCCACTTCGGCGGCGCGACCGCCCTCTCGTCCTTCTTGGGGGCCCAGCCGTGGGTGCCCCCTTGCCAGCCCTGGGACGCGGAGAACCGCTCCCACTGGTGGCGCTTCCCAACGCCCGGGCTGTCCGAGTGACCGCCCTTTGGGGTGGACTTCCCGCCGCCCTTGCCAGCGCCCTTGTGTCTGGACGCGGCCGTGCCGGCTGCCCTGCCAATGGCTTCCGCCTTGCCGCTGGGTCCCTTGTCAGCTTCGCCTCTGTCGTAAATGCCCTCGGCGATGCTCAGCAGTGTGCGATCGCCCTCTCCGCCCAGTTCTTGGGGGCGACCTCGGCGTGTACAAGCGCCAGATGATCGCGTCGCTTCTTTGCCCCCGCCTGCGCGAACTGCAACGAAGCGCGCGCGCTCGTGCACTGGCCGCGAGCATGGGCCTGGCTGGCCTGTGTCACCACTGCCTCAAGATGCTGCGTGATCGCGAGCGGCGGGAGCTGGCCGAGCGCCGCGGCCGCCGCTCCGTGCCTGCGATTTCGCGCCCCGCGACAGAGTCCGGCCGCGGCGCGGCGCAGCGCCTCTGCCATGCAATCGCCCAGCTCGTGATAAACGTACTCTTCGTGGGGTCGTTCGCCGGGGCGGCGCCGAGAGCGCGGGCGAGATCCCTCGCTTCTTTCGACGCCTCTGGCTTGTCGTCTGCACTGCGCGCGTCGCCGGGGGCCATCCAGGCCGGAAGCCAATGCTTCATGTCTGTAAAAACAAATGGCACTGCAAACGCGCGCTTCTCTAACTTCCGCACCTCGGAGGCGAGCCGATCGGCAATTCTGGTGCTGTCGCGAACGGAACCGCGCGCGCGCGGGGCGCCGAAGCGACGGGCGCGCCTGGGCCTCGACCAGATTGCGGCAAGCCCGCAAGCGCTGGCTGCATTGCGATCTCCGCCGCTAAGTTGACGCGCGCAATGCCCTGGCGCGCCGCGCGCTGGATCGCGGAAGCGCGCCGGGCGCGACGCCCGGCCTCCGGGTGCGCACTGGTATTGGGCCGCAACTTCTGCGCTGCTGATGCATTTGGCCAGGGGCGCCCTTTTCCCTGCCGCGGCTGCCCTGTCGCCTTCGAAATCCAACGCTGTTGCTTGCGCTGGGACCTCGACCGTCCCTATTTCTTGCCGCGGTCGCAAGTCCGCGACGGCGCCCAGCAGTTCGGACGGCGCTTCTTCGAATGGCCCTTCTTTCGCGCAATCAACGCTGACGCTGCCAGAAAACTCGCGCGCCGCGGACGTCGCGGGACACCTCGCAAAACGCCGCGCGTCGAAAGCGCTGATCGGGACCTTTGCTGATGCGCGATGCGGCGGTGCCGCGGGGCGCGGGCGGTAATGGCGCCCGTGCCGCAGAGGCCAGTGGTGGGCTCGAGGCGCATTGACAGCCGGGGCCCCGATGGTCCGCCTGCCCTGATTGGCCAGTGTAGGCCGCGACGCATGCGAGAGAGCCCGCGCCGCGGTGGCCAGTGGTAGGCCTCGGGCAGAAAGACTTGGACGGGGCACTTCTTGGCCCGCCTGTCGGCACTGTCCACTTGAAGGCCGTGGGGGCGGCGAAAGAGCCCATTCTTCAGAAGCCAATAGTAAGCCTGGGGCGGGTAGACTCTGACGGGGCACGAACTGGTCCTAATATCCGCATTGGCCAGTGGTAGGCCGCTGTGGGGGCGAGAGAGCCCAAGCCTCGGATGACAATGATCGGCTTGAGGTGGATGGACCTTGGCGGGGCGCTGTATGGCCCGTTTGTCTGCATCGGCCAAGAGTGGGCCGCGGAGAAGGCGATAGAGCCCATTCCTCAGAGGCCAATAGTAGGCATGAGGTGGACAGACCTTGACGGGGCACTTTACGGTCCGTCTGTCCGCATCGGCCAATTGTAGGCCGCGGAGAGGGCGAGAGAGCCCATTCCTCAGAGGCCAATAGTTGGCTTGAGGCGGGTAGACCCTGGCGGGACACGAACTGGTCCTTCAAACCGCATTGGCCAATCGTGGGCCGCGGTGAGGGCGGGAGAGCCCATGCCTCAGAGGCCAATGGTAGGCATGATGTGGATAGAACTGGACGGGGCACTTTATGGTCCGCCTGTCTGCGTCGGCCAATAGTAAGCCGCGGAGAGGGCGAAAGAGCCCATGCCACAGAGGCCAATAGCAGGCCTGACGCGGCGTGACCTTGACTGGGCACGAACTGGTCCTTCTATCCGCATTAGCCAATGGTAGGCCGTTGTGAGGGCGAGAGAGCCCAAGCCTCAGAGGACAATGACAGGCTTGAGGTGGATGGACCTTGGCGGGGCACTTTGTGGTCCGTCTGCCCAGGCAGGCTAGTAGTAGGCCGCGGTGCGGGCGGAAGAGCCTGCTGCAGAGGCCAGACGTAGGCCTGATGCGGAACGAATAAGCGCGAGGCCGCCCACGCGCGGGCAGCCACCCGGACCCCCGAGGGGGCAGGCCCATGGGCCGCAGAGGAGAGCCAGTTTACGAGCTCGGCAAAAACGGGAGAGGGAGGCTGAGGGGCGGAACCGCCCGCCTCGGGGGTTCTTCGCCCCTCAGGATATTATAGCCATGACACGCGTACCTGGAGGAGGGAGGGGGAAACGAACCTGCACGCAAGGGGGGGGAGGGCTGCGCGGCGAGGCAACAACGGCGCGAGCACGCGACACAGACCCCCCCACACACACGCACACACACAACACACACACACGCACAGACACACACACACACACACACACGCGCACACGCACACACACACGCGCACACAAGAAACCCAACAGGCAGCGGGCCTGCACGTGCCTGCGGCAATAGCGATCGCCTGCGCGGCGCCGCGGCGCGCGCGCGCGCCCCCCGACGGGCCTCGCGCGCACCTGCGAGTCCCGCCTGCGCAGCGGCGCAGCGAAGGCGCGCGCGCGCTCGGGCCCCTCCCCGCGCGCGCGCGCGTCTGCCGCAGGACGCGCACCGCGCGCGGCGCGTGCCGGCCGCGCGCGGCTTCCCGCTGCCCCCCCCAGCGGATTGTGCCCACGAGCAAGGGAGCATGTGCGCTCACCGCGAGTCGAAGCGAATCCGATTTCCTGGGGGGGACTTCGCTTCACTCGGTCTCAAACACCCAACCTTCGATTCCATCGTGTTGGCTGTAAGAGGGAAGGGGAGAGGAGGGGGAGGAGGAGGAGGAGGAGGAGGAGGAGGAGGAGGAGGAGGAGGAGGAGGAGGAGGAGGAGGAGGAGGAGGAGGAGGAGGAGGAGAGAGGAGGAGGAGGAGGAGGAGGAGGAGGAGGAGGAGAGAGGAGGAGGAGGAGGAGGAGGAGGAGGAGGAGGAGGAGGAGGAGGGAGGGAGGAGGCAGGACCGAGTCCTCCAGGCGCCGTCGAAAAAGTGCACGCCCCGCCCGTCATTACCAGGTGCCCCCCTCCGCCGCTCCCGCCCTCCCTCGCGTGGGCGGGCGCGGCGATGCCCGGCGCTTTGGCGTGCCGCCAGCAGAAGCATCTGTGAGCGAAGGTGCGGGTACCCCAGGAGCGTTCTTTCCCAGGGGAATACAAAAATACCCATACCGCTGCCTTTCCCTGGTTTTCCCCTTTTGCGGGCCTCCTGGGAGGCCCTCGTCGCCTCCGCTGGCTTCGCCTCGGATGTCTGGTCAAGGCGCACCCTGGGGGAGGTCCGGGGAGTAGCGGTATCGGTGCTTCTGGTTTCCCCATCCTCTGTGACACTCGGGCAAAGCAAAGCGTCCAGCTCAAATCCGCCGACCCCATGTGGTTCTCTGGGCGTGTGAGATTCCCCCCCATAACCTCCCCCCCTGGGACCCCAAACCGGCAATTTGACCCTCCCTCCATCGCCCCGGACGACCCGCCGCCGAACGCGCCATGGGGAAACAAAGGGCCCCCAAACGAGCCAACAAGGCACCAAAACGCCTCATTGACCGCCCAAGAGGGCGACGAGTCGCTGAAATATCATTCTAAGACGTTCGCGGTCGCTTCAAGATTGCCTTCGAAACCCCCACTACGACTCAAGAGGCCCCCAAGAGGCGTCCCAAGCGAACCCCAAGAAGCAGAAATCGTCCCAGTCCTTTTTTTGTGTTGTTGTTGTTATTATTATTATACTATATATACTATCATTATTATTATTATTATTATTACTATTATTATTATCATTATTATTGTTGTTGTTATTATTATGATTATTATTATTATTATTAATAATAATGACATTATTATAATTATTCTATATACACACCATATTGGCCTCTTGCGGTTTCGCGACGTCGGACAAGGTCCATGAATCCTTCCATCCTCCCAGGACGGCCTCGGCAACTGCCGAGAGAGGTCCAAGAGGGCCCAACCGCGGCCCAAGAAACGCCCAAAACGGCCCAAGAGGGCCTCCAGACGGATCCAAGAAGGAGCCCCGAGGCAAGTTTCTGGTCCTTTGGCTCCGAGATTCCCTCACCCAGCTGCAAGAACCTCACAAGAGGGTCCCAGTGAGCCCCAAGCGAAACCCAAAAGGCTCCCAACAGGCTCCCAAACAACCCCCAAGAGGCCCATACACGACCTCCAAGACGCCCCCGTGACGCCTCAAGACCAGATCGTGACTCCTCCTCCTCCTCCTCCGCTTCTTTGACTCCGCGTCCGCCTCTCCCCCAGCTGCTTCCAGCTCGTCCTCCTCCTCCTCCTCGTCCTCCTCCTCCTCCTCCTCCTCCTCCTCCTCCGCTCCTCCGTTTTCACCTTCCTTGCGTTCCTCTTTTCATCGGCTTCGTCCCCGCTCTCGCTCGCACCCCCGCTGCTCCTACTTCTGCGGGCCATGGCACGGGCGCCCTACTGGTATCATTTGCATGCCCTGCATGTCAAGGTGCCCTTCTTCTCGTCACGCGTGACGTGGCTCGCGTCCACGGAGGAAGGCGACTTCGGCAATTTCTTCTGGCGCTTGCCGCTGCGCTGAGGGAGCGCCAACTGCGCGACGTGAACCCGTCGGCAATGCAAAATGCGCATGCAACATTACTCTTTTTTCCGTGAAGTGCTCGCTCTCCTGTTTGGCGCTTGCGCGCCCCTGTCGCGCGAATTTTTCCTTGCGCGCTGCGCGCGTCAGCAGTCGCTTCAACCGCTTCGACATATCGGCCACGCCCTTCGCGGTTGCGCCCCCCGCTTATGACAGCTTTCGCGCGCCGCTCTTGCTCTTTTCTCCGTTCGGTGGCCTTCCATTTGGTTGCGGTTCGAATGGCCGACCTCCCAGAAGGACGCCCCGCAACTGGGCGCGCCGCGCGTCGGCGGCTCTGCTTCCGCCTCCGCTTTCCGTCTGCGATTCCCTGCTTCGTAATTTGTCCACGGCGCCGCCTTCTCCCGCTTCTCCGCGCACTTCCGGCGCAACCTCTCCCCCGCCGCGTCGCGCTTCTTCGGGGCTGCCGACGTATCCACCTTCTCGTCGTATAGCGGCAGGCACTTGTCGTTCGAACATCACACTGCTCCGACGCCCTCGTTCAACTTCGCGTTGCCGCCGCGGCGTCTGCCTGGTTTTGACATGGCTGCACTTCGCGCAGTGTATTGTCCGAATACTTTTTGCCTCCCCATCGTCGGCCGCTGCGTCCCCTCTCCGACCGCTGACGTGCCGCGTCGCACCGTTATCCTCCGCTTTAGATGCCCACGCTCTGCGCGTTGTGCACCATGTCTCGTCCGCGTTTTTCATCTCCCCCGTGCAGTCTCTGCAAAGCGCCAGCCTCTGCTTCCTCTGGAACTCGTACTTCGTGAACGCCTCTACCAGCAAACTCCGCGGGCAGCGGTCGCACTGGTCTCGGGGCATTAGTTCCGCCCCCCGCTCATCCCAATCTACGCCCCCCCCTCGCAGCGCCTGCAAAAGCTTTTTCGTGCCAGCCATCTCACCTTCGTTGTGCGGTTTCCTATCATAGGGCCAGAAAATCAACGGGTTCTCTCGCCTGCGCACGCGCGTGATGGCAACGTAACTTGACTTCCAACTCGTGCCGCGCGTTCCCTTCGAGGTCCGCTATCACTGCCCCCTGGGTCAGGCCCTGCGCTGAGCGCGCCGTCGCTGCCAAAGACGGGGTTCTCATAAATTGGGTGCGTTTCGTATGCTGGATGCTTCCGATGCCCGTCCAAGAACCATTGACGCCCTTTCGATGGGAAGATAGGATACAGACCCGGCTCCCAGCCTGGCAGGTGCCACTCCTTCGTATGAAAGTCCAACACAGTCGCTCTCGGTAGATGCACCAAGATTTCTTCGTGTTCATCTCCCAGGACCTCGTCCTCGTGCAACGCCCGTCCATGGATAGTCGCGGTGCGCCCCCGCAACAGCTGCTGCCTCGACCGATCCAAGTGATCTGCCAAAGCTACCGGCATCCCCTTCGCCAGGGGCAACCACCCCGGCAAGCTTGCGCACTCCTTGTCGTGGTACCCCAGCCACCGTATTTCGTCCTCCACCGTGTGCGGGCGCCTCTGCTCCCTGCCATGGCTCGGGCGATCGCTGGCTGCGACCCAAAGCACCTGTTCCTCTCGCTCATTTGCCCACTGCGCAGCTCTCTGCTTCCCGTCGTGGCAACGACTGTCCTGGTTCGCATTAATGGCGCCGGCGTCGACAAATGGTTCCTCGCGAAACCGCGCGTGTTCTGGCGACGTCACGACGAGCTTGTCCCTCTCTCGCTCAACTTTGCATTCCTCACACTCTAGCCCATTCTGTTTCGCAAATGCCTCCGCGGCACGGCGTGGATCATAAAGGCCGGAGAGGGGCGTTCTCTGGGATGATGCTGGGGCGTCCTGAGGCCCTCAAGCGTTCTCAGTAATAGGTATTATTGATGATCGAGTACCAGATGGCCCCATGCCTAGATGTGCCGCGACTTAGGCAGCGCTTGTCGCCCGATGATTGGAAGTTCGCCGACCCCTTGTGGGTGTCTAGGCGTGTGAAAATTTTCTCCCCTCCATACTCCCCCGCACCCCCTTGGGACCACAAACCGGAAATGTGACCCCCCCACCGGCCGCGGACGACCCACCCCCGAATTCACCACGGGGGATCAAGGCGTCCCCGGGCTCCCTTTAGAGCTCCATAAGAGCCCTTGAAGCTTCCCAAGAGGGCCTCAAATCGCCGAAAGCAAGATGCCCCAAGAGACCTACAAGTTGCTCCTGGAGAACGGCCCAAGACGACAACATCGTCTAATTCCATGGGGTTAACGTATACGTGGGCCACAAAGCACCCAAGAAGGCTCCGAAACGGCCCAGGAGACCTCCCCGACGGCCAAAAGAAACGCCAAGACGGCCCAAGAGGCCCCATGGCCGGCCAAAGAAGCCTCCAAGCCGGCCCCAACAAGGACGCAAAAGGGGAACCCCGAACCGAAAATTCGAGCCTTCCGCCCCACGAAGCCTCTAAACACCGAGAAACACCATCAATACCTTGAATCTACTTAGCGGTCGGCGGCTGTGGCGTAGGCCTATAGAGTTCACGTCCCGAGGTGACGCGTTGCCGGAGGCAGGTCTGCGGAGGCGATAATGCAATGTATCCGATGTATCCAATGACTGCACACTTGCTGCATATTGTATTGTGTTGCGTTCTTATGTCCCTCCCTGACCCCCCCCCCGAGGCCACGCCACTTCCACCGACTCAAGGTGGCCCCTCCCCTCCTGGGCCTAAAAACGTACCACAAGTCATAACAAATCAATTAGTTGGGCCTGTTGGCCCTTTTGGGGGCCCAACAGGGCCTCAAGACGGCTCGAGATGGCCCCAAGACGGCCCAAGACGGCCCCAAGACGGCCCAAGATGGCCCCAAGAGGGCCTACAAAGACCCCAAGACGCCCCAAGATGGCCCCCAGAGGACCCCCAAGAGCACCTCCAGAAGCCCAAAACCATTGATTTTCCCATGCGTTCCCGCCTACTATGAGTCGCGGATGTCCAGGACGAGATGCCCCAAGAGGCCCCCAAGACAGTCTCCGAAGGGACCAGACAGCGCAAGAGCGCCCCCTAGGCGCCCACACCGGGCTCCGAGAGGCCCCCTGGCGGCCTCCCAGAGGCCCCGAAGAGGCCTCCCAGACGCCCCCGCGAGGACCCAAGAGGCCCCACAGAGGCCTCCAAGGGGCCCGCAAGAAGTTCCCAGAGGCCCGACAACGACTGGACTGTACGTGCTCTGGACGTGCACCCCGCGAAGCGAGAGGAATCTCACAATGTGAAAAATATCGAGCACGACGACCGTCCTGCGGATAGCCGCTGGGCAAGCATCGTCTGGTGGGGCACGTTCCTGCTCAGCGCCCAGTCCCCACACGACGAGTAAGCGGGACTCGGCATGGCGCGGGGGAGGGCAGTGAAGTGCGAGAAATGGGGGTGCCGCCAATAGTGGCACATCGAGTCCCATGTGGAACAACCGATGTGGCAAGGACGCGGCTTCAGGACGTGCGTTCTGTCGGAAGTGATCCATCCCGCGCAGAGCGTCTTCACGACGCATCGCTGATGGGCCGGCAGACATGTGCGCGAGCTCACGCCCCAGGGACTGCCAGCGGAGATCGACTCAGCACTTTAAAGCGCGTGGCGATGGTGGATGCGAAGGTGTTGGGAAACGTGGACGAGACCCTCCTCCTCCTTCCTCCTCCTCCTCCTCCAGACAGCGAGCGACGGCCCGCCGAAAACCACCCGGCACGCCCGACCAGACGGAGTGCGACCTGTTTTGGCCTGACCTGGCCCTACGAGAGCTAGTGGAGAAGCTCGCGCCACTGCGCACTGCCCGCATGTGCGCGACACGAGCCGAACCGAATCCGATTTCCCAGGGGGGCTCTGCTTCACTCGGTCTCACACACCCAACCTTCGATTCCATCGTGTTGGCTATAAGAGGGAAGACGATGAGGAGGAGAAGAAGGAGAAGGAGGAGGAGGAGGAGGATGAGGAGTAGGAGGAGAAGGAGGAGGAGGATGGAGAGGGTGGGCAATTGCTGGCGCCCCTGGTCACCGCATCTTGCCTCGACGAGGAGGGACCCCGAGAGAAACGGTGTCCTGCACACCCGGGGGCCCCCCAGGGACCAGCCATTCATCCAGAGTCTCTCTCGGACGGTGCCAGAGCCCAGGAAGGGCCCCGAGAGCCAGACCACTTTCCTTGAGGACCCGTCTGTCCATGGCGATTCGTTTCCGCATCGCGCTTCCTTTGGGGGCAACGATACGGGGCGAGCAGCCTATGGGGCGGGAAAGAGCATGGTGAGTGGTGTCAGCATCCCAAGCCCCTGCAAACGGGGCGTTGGTAAACGGGCCAGTAGCTAAGGGTGCGTTTCACTAGTTTTTTCAAACCAATGACTTGACGCACCCAAGTGCGATGTACCCCCCTGGCCCAGAGTTACGATGATGCATCGACGTTTTGGTCGTCTCGATTCATCACGCACCAGTGCTAGGTAAATGCCCTGACTCCCCCTTCTCGCTTGAAGAGGCCCCTCAGCTCCCGCCCCGTTTGCAAAGTCTTCGGGATCTCGCTTCCTCTGCGGCCCGCCGGCCCTGAGCTCGGAGGTGACGATAGAGGCGAATAGCGCAGTGGCGGGCGTTACACGTATTAGCCTGGGAGCCTCGCCGAAGGCGTGGACCATCGGCGCCCCTGGATACACGTACTGCTCCCCCCTGGGCTCTTCGCCCCCCTCGTCGCCTCCGATGAGCCCCCACCCCAGGCGGGGGCGGCCGAGGCCGCCCACGTATCCGCTGATGCCAGCGCGCCGCAGCCCGCGGTCGACGCCCTCGCGCAGGGCCGCGGCCCCCTGGGCGCGTCGGGCGGAGCGGGAAGAGCGGGTCCCCGTCGACGACGATCCTGAGGACATGTGTTGGCGCCAAGGTGCCCCCGTGAGCGCCTTTGTTAGAGGGCAGGAAGTCCACCCCGATAATATCCACCCCGACACGCGAAGCCGTTTAGTAAACGCACCCAAAGAAGGAATCAAACAGGGCAAGGCTTTTTAGTAAACGCCCAGGGCCGTTTAGTAAACTCCAGTTGTCCGATCAGGGTGTTTTTTTCTCCCTTAATATGTTTTAGCGGCCATCACGGGCGTTATGGGGGGGCATGACGTAACCCGCCCCCCTTTTCGTGTGGTTCTGGCATCACGGCGCCTGTGCGCATCACAGCAAGCAGCACAGTGCGCATGACAGTCTGCACCGCTGCAGCCGCGTGCAGCACATCTCCTGTGTTCTGCGCAGCGCACGCGTGCAGCACCACAGTATTTCTTTCCGCACCCTCTTTCGAGCATTTGCTGGACGACGAGGGCGCCCGAGCGCCAGACGACGACAAGAACGACGACGACGAAGATAAGGCCGAGGACAGGACGGGGATGACGACGACAACGACGAGGACGAGGAGGAAGAGGACGACGGACGCCTCTGAAGGTCTCCAGAGGTCTCTGGATGCCTCGGGGTTTCTGGAGACCTCTGTAGGCGCCTCGAGGTCCTTCGAGGCCGTCGGCGACGAGGACGAGGACGAGGACGAGGACGACGAGAGGGACGGGGACGAGGACGGGGACGAGGACGACGATGACGACGAGGACGACGACGAGGACGACGGCCGCCTCTAGAGGCCCTTCGAGGCCCCCGACGACGACGCCAAGGACGAGGACGATGACGACGAGGACGGAAACGACGACGACGGCGACGAGAACAACGACAACGACGACGACGAGAAGGACGACGACGACGAGGACGAGGACGACAACGAGGACGATGACGACGACAACGACGAAGACGGCTGCCTCTGGAGGCCTCCGGAGGCCTGAGGCCTCTGGAGACCTTTGGAAGCGCCTGGGGGCCGTTTGAGGCCCTCGGCGACGACGGCGAGGACGACGACCGCCGCGAGGACAGGGAGGACGAGGACCACGACGACAGGGACGAGGACGAGGACGGGGACGGAGACGAGGACGAGGACGACGGCAACTTAAGCGACGACCACGACGACGCCGACGGCGACGCCGACGACGACGCCGACGACGGCAACCTGACGACGACGACATCGACGACGACGACGCCGACGGGGACGAGGACGACGACGGACGCCGCTGAAGGTCTGCAGAAGCCCCCCGAGGCCTCAGGAGATCTCTGGAGGCCACTGAAGCGCCAGCAGGCCCTGCGAGGCCCTCGGACACGACGACGAACGTTCAAGTAGCCTACACGCACCACAGGGGCCTGTCACAGTGGCAGTGCCAGAGGCGCACAATGGGGGGGAGGGGGGGCAGCGTTACGCTGTGGGGGGATGGTGAGGGGGGGCATGACGCGCGTTATGGCCCAGAGGCTTTGAATACACGCTCTTTCTTGGCGCCAGCGCGTGCTTCAGTAAAGCGCAGGCGGTGCCACGAGGGCCGACACAAGTTGTGTGCTGTCGGTGGCGCTGGACGGACGGACGACGACGACGACGACGACACATTGGGCGAACACGCGTCCTGAGGACCATCGCGCCTGGGCGCGCTCACACGTCCCCGACCCTCAGCGGCACGGAAGAACGAGATGCCTCTTCACCGTTCTGGGCCCTTGAGGGCACGCCTGCACTTCTTGAGGCGCCCCTCCCTGCAAGATCGTCAGGCACTTCGGGAGAGAATGTCGGGGAGAATGAGCGGGGTAGTCATGAGCAGAGGGGATACGAAGAGGACGGAAGCTCAGCGCGCGGATCCCCCAATGTGGCCGTTTCCTGAACAGTCGGTGCGGGCCCGAGCTTCAGACACCGCGTGACGCGTGAGCTGTGCAACATCACACGATCTGCGAACTCGGAGGTCCTAAGAAGCTGGCAGCCTCCTCCGATTTCTGTACGGATCTCGCACCGTGTGCTGTTCCCTGTGGGTCCTGGGCAGGCCCCCAGCAGGTGCGCACCCTCGGACGCCGGCCGCACCAGCGTCGCAACCGCGCCGAGGTGGCACCAACCTGCCGCGCCAACCATCCAGATGCTCTGCTTGCATCTATAGAACGAAGGAAAAAACATAAACATAAATCTTTGGCGCTCCGCGCGGATTTCTCGGACTCGCGCGGGACCCCCCTCCCTGGCGCGCGGAGCGCGCCAGAGGCGACGCCGGAGGCGCCGCCAGGGGGCCCGGGCGCGGATCCGAGAAATCCGCGCGGAGCGCCAAAAGTTTATGTTTATGTGGCTTGTTTCTTCTTCGAATCTGCCGCGCATTCTCTTTTCCCTCCAGGGGCGGCCTCCAAGCTCGTCGTGCGTCGTGGTGTGTGTGTGTGTGTGTGTGTGTGCCCTGTGCCGGCGCGAGCGGCGCGCAGACCGCGGCGCGTTGGCCGCGGTCCGCGCCGCGCGGGGCCCCGACGAGAGCTGGCCATCGCTCGGACGTCCATTCCCTGTGCTTTTTTCGGTTTCGTGCGTGGTTTCTTCGCAGGATGATCCAGGATGCTCCTCAATAACCCCCGCCGAGAAAACATGCACACGTCCGAGCGATACCAAGAGAGAGGAGAGACGCCGGAAGAGCACGGCGCCCGCCTCGGATCGCATGTGGATCAACACCGCCCTTTCTTGGAGAAACCGCCGCCGCACTTTCCAGCGGTGAGCGTGTGGCGTTCTCCACTTCTCTCCTGCAGCCGCGGTGAACTCCTCCCGTGGTCGTGGGTGTTCCCTCCCTCCCTGCCATCCATGCTCGGTTGGCCGATGCCCGTAGGTTCGCACACCAAGCCATTGAGGCCCCTGCCGCTTTACAATTTCTCCGCCTCGTCGACGCGCGCGAGGCCGCTGCCGCCAAAAGTGTTTGTGTGTTGCTTACCTCGCACGTCCGCTTTTTCTGCACGCGCAGCCCCCCTCGGTTGCCCCCCATCGGCAGATGCTCGGTGGCAAGCAACTTCGCATCATCCGCTGGCGCCCTCGCTGAGTTGGACCAGCCGGCCGCGAAGCAACACGTCTGCTGCACGCGTCGACGCGTCCACGGCTCCTTCGGCTCTGTTGGCTCCTCGTGCCCTCGCAAAGCGTGCCGAGGCCGCGGCCGGCCCGAGGAGGAGGAGGAGGAGGAGGAGGAGGAGGAGGAGGAGGAGGAGGAGGAGGAGGAGGAGGAGGAGGCGGAGGAGGAGGAGGAGGAGGAGGCGGAGGAGGAGGAGGAGGAGGAGGCTGGCCCCCGCACGGCGCGCAAGACTCTGGCCGCTGCACCTCCTCCACCAGATCGGCTTGCGCCAGCGGTCTCGCGCCAACGGCGTGGGCACCTGCGCCCGCGGCAGGTCGGCCCGCCGCCCGCCGCCCACCGCGCCGCGCGCCTCTCGCCTCGCCCGCTCGCCTCTGCCTCTCGGCCGACCGCTGCTGCTGCGCCTCCCCGCCCCCCCCTCCGGGGGGTGCTGCCCCTCGGCCTTCGCCACCGCGGCTGCCCCGAACCGGACGCGAGCCTCCCCCGCGCCTCTGCCCGCCCCGCAGGCGGTGTGCGAGCGGCTGTCTTCCCCCCCTCGTCTCCTCAGGAGCCTCGCCTCTTCCCCGCAGCGATGGTCCAGGCCTCCCCCCCCCGAGCCCCCTCGACGCAGCGGGCCGAGCGCGCGTTCGTGCTCTGGGGCTCCGGGCCCCTGCCCGTGCGGCCCGGCGCGCGACAAGGACGCCCGGATCCAGCGTCTCGGGCGGGGCCATGCGTGGAATGCTCCCGCTCCTGAGCTCCCCCCCCTGCCCCCTCCGGCTGGCCCTCCCTGCCCCCAAGGGCTCCCCCAGCGCGGCGGCGGACTCGCGCGGTGGCGCAGAGAAATTTCGATGTCTGAAGAAGCGTCGCCCGATCTAGAAAATTCAGGTGAAGAAGCGTCGCCCGATCTAGAAAATTCAGGCCCTCTCCCACAAGAGCCCAGCAAGCGGCGGATCGAGCCTGCTCCCGCGCCACTTTCACACGTTGCTGTGCTGCCTTGGCCGACCAAGCCGAAGCAAAAGCCCAGCTTACATATCCGCCACCGTGCCTCGAGCACGTAGTGGAGTGGCCGAGTAACTCATCGATGCTTAAAGCAAGATCCGCGCCCCCGATTTGCAGGAATTCCTGGGGGCTCCTGGGCTCTGCAGGGGTGAACCGCAGCGCTAAACCTTTGGAAATCATGGTATTTTCAATGCTTCTGCTTCAGAGGGTGCGCTGGGCCGCGCCCAGGGCGTTCCCACCCCAATTGGCCCCAAGACCCTCCAAGAGGCTTCCACGAGGCCGACAGAGGCGCCCAGGAGGTCCCCCCAGGGAACCCTCAATCAGCCCCCCCCCCACCCAGCCTCCCTCCCCCCCCAAAAGAACAACCCAATAGGCCTTCACGAGCCAATTACGGTGGCGGGATGGGCCGAAGGCCACTGGATCCGCCGCCCCCTGTCGATTCATCGCATGGGTGCCTGGCGTGCCAAACTATATGGTTTTGGTTTTGGTTCTTTTTGCAAAAGAACTCCCCCTGGGGCTTCGGCCTGTCCCGCCGGGGTCCTGGGAGATTGCCGAAAACCTGGTTGCAAAGGTTTTTCCTGCTCCAGACGGCTCCAACAAGGCCCAAGATGGTCTCCAAGATGCATCCAAGACGGCCAAGATGGCTTCCAAGACGGCTAAGATGGCCCCAAGATGCCTCCAAGACGGCCCAAGATGCACCGAAGACTGCCTAAGATGGCCTCGAGATGGCCCCAGACGGCCCAAGAGGCCTCCAAGACGGCCCAAGAGGCCTCCAAGATGGCCCAAGAGGCCTCCAAGAGGCCAAATTCATTTATTGTCCCTAGGTCTTTTACTGATTTGGGCATGTTGGCCTTTTCGGCTTTCCGACGGCCCAAGACGGCCCAAGAGGCCCCCAAGATAGCCCCAAGATCGTTCCCGAGGCCTCCAAGATGGCCCCATGACGGCCCAAGAGGCTCCCAAGAGGGCCCCAAGAGGGCCCCAAGACGGGCCAAGAGGCCTCCAAGATGCCCAAGATGGCATCTAAGACAGCCCCGAAGCGCCCCAAGAGGGCCCCAAGTCGGCCCAGAGAGGCCCCCAAGACGGCTCCCGACGGCGTCAGACGTGCCAGGAACCCACCAAGATGGGCCGAAGTTGGCTCGAAGCTGGCCCAAGACGGCCCAAGAGGCCTCCAAGACGGCCTCCAGGAAGGCCAGACAAAAGGCCAAAACAACTATTTTGCGTCGGTTTTTGACAGATTTTGACATTTGCGTCTTTTCGGCCTTCCGACGGCCCGAGACGGCCCAGGAGCCCCCGAAGATTGCCCAAAGATCGCCCAAGAGCCCTCCAAGATGGCCCCATGACGGCCCAAGAGGCCCCCAAGACGGCCCCAAGAGGGCCCCACGACGGCCCAGGAGGCCTTTAAGACGCCCAAGAGGGCCTCCAAGACGGCCCTGGAGCATTCCAAGAGGGCCCCAAATCGGCCCAGAGAGACCCCCCAAACGGCTTCCGACGGCGTCAGACGGACCAGGAGCCCACCAAGACGGCCGAAGATGGCACTAAGATGGCCCAAGACGGCCCAAGAGGCCTCCAAGAGGGCCTCCAGGAAGGCCCGAAAAGGCCAAAATCATTGATGTCCCAACAGTTTTTGAAGGATTGTGGCATTTGCTTTTTGTTCGGCCTTCCGACGGCCCGAGACGGCCCAAGTGCCCCCAAAGATCGCCCAAGACGGCCCCAAGAGGTCCCCAAGACGGCCCAAGAGGCCTCCAAAACGCTCAAGATGGCCTTCCAGACGGCCCAAGAGCCCTCCAAGACGTCCTTCAAGAAGGCCCGAAAGGTTCAGAATGGCCTCCAGACGGCCCAGATGACCTTCAAGATGCCCACTTGTTCCCCGAAGGCTTTTCAAATCGATTCCGGGAACACATGGTCCGATAGCTTGGCAGGTCTGGCCTCAACGTTCGGCCACACAGGCGCTTCCAAAAAGGCAGGGGGCGGCGGTGATTCGCCGTAGGCGTCTTCGACCCGCCGCCCCCTTTTGATTTATCAAAGGGGTGCCTGGCGTACCGAACGATATGGCCTTTGGTTTTGTTTTTTTCCCAAACAAGAACTTCCCCTGGGGCTTCGGCCCGTCCCGCCGGCCACCCGGAAAGGATCTCAAGGAGCTCAATCCGGAAAAACATCCTCCAAGACGGCTCAAGATGGCCTCCAAGATGGCCACGTCGGCTCAAGATGGTCTCCAAGATGGCCTCCAAGTCCGCCCAAGATGGTCCAAGACGGCCTCCAAGACGGCCCAAGAGTCCAAGACGGCCCAAGAGGCCCCCCAGAGGCCTCGAAGACGGCCCAAGAGACCTCCAAGAGGTCCTCCAGGAGGGCCCGAAGATGCCAAAATCTTTTATTTTCCATACGTTTTTGAAGGATTTTGGAACTTGCTTCTTCTCGGCATTCCGACGGCTCAAGACGGCCCAAGAGGCCCCTAAGATCGCCCAAGAGGCCCCCAAGAGGGCCCCATGACGGCCCAAGTGGCCTCCAAGACGGCCCCAAGAGGGCCCCAAGAGGCCTCCAACACGCCCAAGATGGCCTCCAAGACGCCCAAGATGGCCTCGAAGACGGCCCCAGAGCGCCCCAAGAGAGCCCCAAGTCGGCCCAGAGAGGCCCCCAAGACGGCTCCCGACGGCGTCAGACGTGCCAGGAACCCACCAAGATGGGCCGAAGTTGGCTCGAAGCTGGCCCAAGACGGCCCAAGAGGCCCCCAAGAGGGCCTCCAGGAAGGCCAGAAGAGGCCAAAAACATTGATTTTCCTACGGTTTTTGACGGATTTTGACATTTGCTTCTTTTCGGCCTTCCGACGGCCCGAGACGGCCCAAGAGCCCCCAAAGATCGCTGAGAGATCGCCCAAGAGGCCTCCAAGACGGCCCCAGAACGGCCCAAGAGGGCTCTAAGACGACCCCAAGAGGCCCCCAAGACGGCCCAGGAGGCCTTTAAGACGCCCAAGAGGGCCTCCAAGAGGGCCCCAAATCGGCCCAGAGAGACCCCCCAAACGGCTTCCGACGGCGTCAGACGGACCAGGAGCCCACCAAGACGGCCGAAGATGGCCCTAAGATGGCCGAAGACGGCCCAAGAGGCCTCCAAGAGGGCCTCCAGGAAGGCCCCCCAAATGCCCAAATCATTGATTTCCCAACAGTTTTTGAAGGATTGTGGCATTTGCTTTTTGTTCGGCCTTCCGACGGCCCGAGACGGCCCAAGTGCCCCCACAGATCGCCCAAGAGGCCCAAGACACGGCCCCAAGAGGCCCCCAAGACGGCCCAAGAGGCCTCCAAGACCCTCAAGATGGCCTCCAAGACGGCCCAAGAGCCCTCCAAGACGTCCTCCAAGAAGGCCCGAAAAGGGTCAAAATGGCCTCCAGACGGCCAAGATGACCTTCAAGATGCCCACGTGTTCCCCGAAGGCTTTCCAAACCGATTCGGGGAACACATGGTCCGATAGCTTGGCAGGTCTGGCCTCAACGTTCGGCCACACAGGCGCTTCCAAAAAGGCAGGGGGCGGCGGTGATTCGCCGTAGGCGTCTTCGACCCGCCGCCCCCTTTTGATTGATCAAAGGGGTGCCTGGCGTGCCGAACGATATGAACGATATGGCCTTTAATTTTGGTTCTTGTTCCAATAAAGAACTTCCCCTGGGGCTTCGGCCCGTCCCGCCGGGGTCCTGGGAGGATTGCCTGGGAGCTCAATTCTCAGAATTTTTCCTCCAAGACGGCTCAAGATGGCCCCCCATATGCCTCCAAGACGGCCAAGATGGCCTCCAAGACGGCTAAGATGGCCCCAAGATGCCTCCAAGACGGCCTAAGAGAGCCTGAAGATGGACCAAGACGGCCCAAGAGGCCTCCAAGATGGCCCAAGAGGCCTCCAAGAGGGCCTCCAGGAAGGCCCGAAGAGGCAAAATCATGTTTTTTTTTTGTGTGTGTGTGTTACCTAACAGCTTTTGCTGATAGGTTTCTAGTGGTGTCAAAAGAGAGCATCATGACTCCTCAGGGGGGTCTGGGCGGGTGCCGGGGAGGAGAACCCGGAATCGTTTTTCGCCAACAGTCACACACTTCGTGCTCTTCGACCTCCCAGAACTCCATTCCCGGGACACATTCTGGAGAACCGGGAACAGAGCCGGGCTCGCTTTTCGCCAACAATCACACACTTCGTGCTCTTCGACCTTCCAGAACTCCATTCCCGGGCCACTTTCTGGAGAACCGGGAACAGAGCCGGGCTCGTTTTTCATCAACAGTCACACACTTCGTGCTCTTCGACCTCCCAGAACTCCATTCCCGGGCTACATTTTGAATGCCCGGAGCCAACTGTAGGCCACTTCGTGCTCTTCGAGTTCCCAGAACTCCATTCCCGGGCCACATTTTGGATGCCCGGAGCCAACTGTAGGCCACTTCGTGCTCTTCGATTTCCCAGAACTCCATTCCCGGGCCACATTTTGGATGCCCGGAGCCAACTGTAGGCCACTTCGTGTTCTTCGAGTTCCCAGAACTCCATTCCTGGGCCACATTTTGAATGCTGAGGCAGGCTGATGCTGCGGCCGAGGCAGGCTGAGGCTGAGGCAGGCTGAGGCTGAGGCCGAGGCTGAAGGCAGACTGAGGCTGAGGCTGAAGCAGACTGAGGCTGAGGCTGAGGCAGGCTGAGGCTGAGGCTGAGGCTGATGGCTGAGGCTGAGGCTGAGGCTGATGCAGGCTGAGGCTGAGGCAGGCTGAGGCTGAGGCCGAGGCTGAAGGCAGACTGAGGCTGAGGCTGAAGCAGGCTGAGGCTGAGGCTGAGGCAGGCTGAGGCTGAGGCTGAGGCAGGCTGAGGCTGAGGCTGAGGCTGAGGCTGCTGACTGCCGTTGCCGCTGCGACTGTCATCGCGAATGCGACTACGACTGCGAGAACAGCAGAATTCTACAACTGGATTTTCATCTGAATCTTAAGGGGAATGCTTTCAGATATGCTTCTACATATCGGTGTTAGGTTGCTTTGCCGGGATAGTGTGTGTGTGTGTGTGTGTGTGGTGTGTGTTATTTGTATATATATATATATATGTATATATAAACATGTTATATATATATATTATATATATATATATATATATATATATATATATTCCTTCTACCTATCAAATTACAAGGAAAAGCCCGGGATGTCACCGACACCCCCCCCCACATGAACCCCAGATGAACCCCACAGGCTCCCAAGAGAGCCCCACAATGCTTCGAGACGGCCCAAAATACCCCGAAGAGAGCGGCACGAGGCCTACATCGGGAGCCCAAGACAGCAGAAGGCACTTCCGAGACGTCCTCTGCAAGGCCCAAGAGGCCCCAAGACGGCCCCATAGTGCTCTAACAGGACCAAACATGGGCTCAAGACTGTCCAGGATGCCCCCGCAAAGACCTCCAACACGGCCTCAGCAGGCCAAAAACCTTAATTTTCCATTTATTTTTGAACGATTCTGTGCTTCTCGCCTTTTCTGGCCACGAACGGCCCAATAATGATCTGCGAGCTTCCGAGGTCGCCCCGAAATGGCTTCCAGGCGGCCCAATGGGGCCCCAAGATGGGTCAATAAAGCGCAAAGAAAGCCAGGGAGCGCCCAAGAGACCCCTAAAAGACCCCCAAGAGGGCTCCAACAGAGTCACGGGATGCTTCAGAGAGGGCCCGAGAGAGCCCCAACACGGCCCCAGGACGGCCCAAGCCCCCCCAGACAGCCCACGAGGGCCCCAGGACAGCCCAAGAAGGCCCTCCGATGGTATACAAAAGCACCAACAGGAGCTCCACTCAGTCTTAGAGCCGTCAAATTCTTTACACTCTGATTGACCTGAGCGGCCCCCCCCATCGCCCCTAGTTCTTCTCAACCTCGCCCCAAGACGGCACATGAGGCCCTGCAGACATCCCCACTAGAGCCCAAGAGGGTTCCAAGATAACTCTCGGCATGACCTACTCGGACGTCCGACAGCCCATCTCTCGTCCTTCTCTACCTCCTCCTCCTCCGTTTCCCCCTCTCTGCCCCTCATCCCCTCCTCAACCTCCTTCTTCCCTCGAACTCGTCGCCTTCCTCCTCCTCCTCGTCCTCCTCCTCCTCCTCCATCGCCCTCTCCTCATTTGCCTCCACCGACTCCGGGATACGAAAACTGATACTCATTTTCTCAGGAGGTTTTCTCCTGATCCTCCTCCAGCTGCTCCTTCGAGGCTCTGAAGACATCCCCAAGAAAGTCCAAGAAGGTTCCAACCTAACTCTCGACACCAACTCTTCGGAAATCTCCTCCTTCGAGGCTCTGAAGACATCCCCAAGAAAGTCCAAGAAGGTTCCAACCTAACTCTCGACACCAACTCTCCGGAAATCTCCTCCCAACCTCCTTCTGCTGCTCCTCCTCCTCCGGCTCTTTATCCTCCTGCTCCTCTTGCTCCTCCTGTAGTTCGTTGTCTTCCTCCTCCGCAGCCTCGTCAAAAGCCCCAGACCACATACTCTTATCACAAGCTCCCCAAAAGCAACCAGGGGTGCCAAGACAGACCAAGGGGGCTCCGAAGAGGGCCCACGACAGGCTTCCAGGGTCCGGGGAACCACAATTTGATGCGCAGTTCTCCTTTCGTCTCAGGAGCCCACGGAACACTCGCGAGAACTAAAACATACCCCAGACCCCAGACTGCTATCACCAGCTCCCCTGAAGAACCCACGAGACTCCTGGACGGTCCAAGAAGACCCCACCACGGGCCTACGACAAGGCTTCCTCTTGCTCTTCCTCCTTCTGCTCCTCTCTCTCCTGTAGTTCGCTGTCTTCCTTCTCCGCTGCCTTCTGAAGGGCCCCAGATCTGAGACTCATATCCAAGCTCACCAAAGACACCAAGGCTCCACAAGACATACCTCGGGGGCCCCAAAGAGATCCCAAGACAGGCTTCCAGGGTCCGGGGAACCACAATTTGATGCGCAGTTCTCCTTTCGTCTCAGGAGCCCACGGAACACTCGCGAGAACTAAAACATACCCCAGACCCCAGACTGCTATCACCAGCTCCCCTGAAGAACCCACGAGACTCCTGGACGGTCCAAGAAGACCCCACCACGGGCCTACGACAAGGCTTCCTCTTGCTCTTCCTCCTCCTGCTCCTCTCTCTCCTGTAGTTCGCTGTCTTCCTTCTCCGCTGCCTTCTGAAGGGCCCCAGATCTGAGACTCATATCCAAGCTCCCCAAAGACACCAAGGCGCCACAGGACACACCTCGGGGGCCCCAAAGAGATCCCACGACAGGCTTCCAGGGTCTGGGGAACCACAATTTGATGCGTAGTTCTCCTTCCGTCTCAGAAGCCCACGGAACACTCGCGAGAACTAAAACATACCCCAGACCCCAGACTGCTATCACCAGCTCCCCTGAAGAACCCACGAGACTCCTGGACGGTCCAAGAAGACCCCACCACGGGCCTACGACAAGGCTTCCTCTTGCTCTTCCTCCTCCTGCTCCTCTCTCTCCTGTAGTTCGCTGTCTTCCTTCTCCGCTGCCTTCTGAAGGGCCCCAGATCTGAGACTCATATCCAAGCTCCCCAAAGACACCAAGGCGCCACAAGACACACCTCGGGGGCCCCAAAGAGATCCCACGACAGGCTTCCAAAGGTCTGGGGAACCACAATTTGATGCGCAGTTCTCCTTTCGTCTCAGAAGCCCACAGAACACTCGCGAAAACTAAAACATACCCCAGACCCCAGACTGCTATCACCAGCTCCCCTGAAGAACCCACGAGACTCCTGGACGGCCCAAGAAGACCCCACCACGGGCCTACGACAAGGCTTCCTCTTGCTCTTCCTCCTCCTGCTCCTCTCTCTCCTGTAGTTCGCTGTCTTCCTTCTGCGCTGCCTTCTGAAGGGCCCCAGATCTGAGACTCATATCCAAGCTCACCAAAGACACCAAGGCGCCACAAGACACACCTCGGGGGCCCCAAAGAGATCCCAAGACAAGCTTCCAGGGTCTGGAGAACCACAATTTGATGCGCAGTTCTCCTTCCGCTTCAGAAGCCCACGGAACACTCGCGAGAACTAAAACATACCCCAGACCCCAGACTGCTATCACCAGCTCCCCTGAAGAACCCACGAGACTCCTGGACGGTCCAAGAAGACCCCACCACGGGCCTACGACCAGGCTTCCTCTTGCTCTTCGTCCTCCTCGTCCTCGTCCTCCTCGTCCTCCTCCTCCTCCTCCTCCTCTTCCACCTCCTCCTCTGCGCGCTCTCTCTCTCGCTCTCTCTTCCAACTTCACAGTCGGCGCGCGGCCCCGGGAACCAAAACTTGATGTGCAGTCTTCCCAGTTGTTCCCATCCTGTTCAGACCCCATGACACGAGGATTCCGCGCTTTCCCTGTCCTCGCCCTCCAGATTCTCTCTTACTCCTTGCACTTCCGCCCCTACCTCTTACGAGAGCCCCACGCGTCTATCATTGCACGTGGCAAGGCTTCCGAGGTCGCGCAGCGGCCATGAGGGCCGCTCAGGTCCATTTCCTCCTCCTCCTCCTCCTCCTCGTCCTCCTCCACCTCCTCCTCCTCTTCCTCCTCCGCGCGCTCTCTCTCTCTCTCTCTCGCTCTCTCTTTCTCTCTCTCTCGTTCTCTTTCTCTCTCTCTCTCTCTGTGTGCCTCTCTGTCGCACCCCTCCACCCGCCCGCGCGCCTTCTGAGTTCTTCTGTTTTGTAATAACAAAAACTGTTTGCTGTTTTTCTAAGACTCTGGGACTTTCCCCCGTCGCCGCGGCCGGGTTCTCGTGAAACTGATGGTCAGAACGCATCGTGGACAGGTTCGGAGGTCAAGTTTTTCAGGGAGTCGTCGTCGCCGCCGTCGTCGTTGTCATCGTCGCCGTCGTCCTTGGCTCGGCTGGCCCGCGCGCCGAATGGGCCCGCGTGGCAGAGAAGGAAAAGGAGCAGGAGGCGGGACGGAGGAGAAAAAGGAGGAAGAGGAAGGAACGGTGAGGATTGCGAGAAACAGGAGGGGCCCCAGGAAGACGGAAGGAGGGCACGGAGGAGCAGGAGGAGGGGAGGGCAAACGGCGGAAACAGAAGACAGCTTTCACTGGGACCCGTGCTCTCGCCGAGGCGCCGGCCACATCTCTCATTCAATATCGTGTTGCCGCTTCGCTCGCGGGACTCCCAGCCTCTACCAGGTCAGCATCCCGTCCTCCAGCATGCGGCCGCCGACTTTCCTCTCAATTCTTGACGCTTCGCGTATCCCCACCGGCCCGTCCAGAATTGATTGCCAGCTTTCCCGAGGCCTCTTGGAGGCTATCCTGAGCCATGCTCGGCTAGAGGCTGTCGGAAGCTATTCTGAGCCATGCTCGGCTATGTTGGGCCATATTCAGGCTGTCTTGAGGCCTCTTGGAGATCTGTCGGAGGCTCTATCTTGAGCCATGCTTGGCTATCTTGGGCCATTTTGGAGGCCATCTTGGGCTATCTAGGGCTCTCTTGGAGCCATCTTGGGCCAAAAAGGGCGGGGTGGAGAATCTTCAGGAGAGGCTGGGAGGCCTCTCGGGCCCGTCTTGGGCCCCATTGTTCAAAAAGAGCGGGGGTCCTCAGTTCAGGTCCCCCCCTCGGAGGCTCTCAAACGGCGTCTTGGGGACGTGTTGGAGCGCTCTTTGGAAGCCTCTTGGGCGATCTTGGGGCCGTCTTGGGCCTTCTTGGGCCCCTCTTGGGGCTCTCTTGGGCCATCTTGGGGCCATCTTGATGCCTCAGGGGCCCATCGGAAGCGAAAAGACGAGAATGCCAAACACATTGACTTTCCTTAGGCTTTTGAAGGGTTTTGGCTTCTTGGAGGGCGCCGTGGAGGGCTCGAAGGGCACGTGGATCCGTCTTGAGGACTCTTGGAGGTGTGTCGGAGGCTATCTTGACCCATCTTGAGGTATCTTGGGCCATCTTGGAGGCCATCTTGCGACTTGGAGCGCCTCTTGGAGCCATCTTGAGCCATCTTGGACGCTCTAACGCCTCCATCCCCCCCCCCTCCAGGTCCAGGGGAAGGTTACCCCTCCCCCGAGCAGGGGAAGGAAGGGGAAGAGAGAAGACCAAACTCGCTATACCACCGTAGCCGTAAAGGGCTGGCGGGACTTCCACCTATAGACTTCCAGCCTCCATCAGCTCAGCACTCCGACCTCTAGCGTCCGGCATCCGACTTTCCACCTTCACCTCCACTCCAGCGTCCACCAACTCTGCGCCCTGAGCCCCGCCCCGGGCGCTACCGCGCACTCGCCTCGCCTCGCCCCCGCTCGCACAATTCCCACACACCTCATTGAACAATTGTGTTCTCGCCCGCGCCCAGAAACATCGTAGGTGCAAGGATCAATATTAGAAGGCGAAGCGCAGCGAGCCTTAAAATCTTGTATATATATATATATATATACATATGGCATTTGCGCCTTTTCGGCTTTCCGACGGCCCCAGACGGCTCAAGAGACCCCCAAGATCGCCCCAAGATCGCCCAAGAGGCCTCCAAGATGGCCCCGTGACGGCCCAAGAGGCCTCCAAGACGGCCAAAGAGGCCTCCAAGACGCCCAAGATGGCCTCGAAGACAGCCCCGAAGCGCCCCAAGAGGGCCTCAAGTCGGCCCAGAGAGGCCCCCAAGACGGCTCCCGACGGCGTCAGACTGCCAGGAACCCACCAAGATGGCCGAAGTTGGCTCGAAGCTGGCCCAAGACGGCCCAAGAGGCCTCTAAGAGGCCTCCAGGAAGGCCAGAAAAAAGGCCAACAACACTTTCCCCGATCAGAGCTTGCCTGTAGGGTCCTAGCGGTTTTCAAAGTAGGTGAGGTGTGCCGCCGATTCGGTGGCCGGGCCCAGGTGCCCGGGTGCCTGGGTGCCCGGGTTCGCCGCCGATTCGGTGGCCGGGCCTAGGTGCCCGGATGCCCGGGTGCCCGGGTGCCCGGGTGACGGGTGCCCGGTGCCCGGGTGGGTGCCCGGGTGCCGGGTGCCGGGTGCCCGGGTGCCCGGTGCCCTATAGCCCTATAGCCTTATAGCCCTATATCCCTATCGCCCTACAACCCAAATAGCCATATAGCCCATATAGCGCCCAAGAGCCCAGATAGCCCTGTAGCCCTACAGCCCTAAAAAGATTATGATTTGGGTTTTTCTCTGGTATCATATTTCCCAACCATCCTGTGGTGTTGGGTCCTCGTTTTGAAGAGACGTCGCCCCGCGTTCCTTCCTCCTCCTCCTCCTTCCTCCTCCTCCCCTTCCTCCCCCCTCCTCCCCCTCCCACACCCATTCTGGCACACCCCTCACACGTTTCGTGGCCCCATAGGGAGCTCCACCGAAGGCCCCAGTGGCTGCGCCCGCATGCGGTTCCACCCCCATTCTGGCACACCCCTCACACGTTTCGTGGCCCCATAGGGAGCTCCACCGAAGGCCCCAGTGGCTGCGCCCGCATGCGGTTCCACCCCCCATTCTGGCACACCCCTCACACGTTTCGTGGCCCCATAGGGAGCTCCACCGAAGGCCCCAGTGGCTGCGCCCGCATGCGGTTCCACCCCCCATTCTGGCACACCCCTCACACGTTTCGTGGCCCCATAGGGAGCTCCACCGAAGGCCCCAGTGGCTGCGCCCGCATGCGGTTCCACCCCCCATTCTGGCACACCCCTCACACGTTTCGTGGCCCCATAGGGAGCTCCACCGAAGGCCCCAGTGGCTGCGCCCGCATGCGGTTCCACCCCCCATTCTGGCACACCCCTCACACGTTTCGTGGCCCCATAGGGAGCTCCACCGAAGGCCCCAGTGGCTGCGCCCGCATGCGGTTCCACCCCCCATTCTGGCACACCCCTCACACGTTTCGTGGCCCCATAGGGAGCTCCACCGAAGGCCCCAGTGGCTGCGCCCGCATGCGGTTCCACCCCCCATTCTGGCACACCCCTCACACGTTTCGTGGCCCCATAGGGAGCTCCACCGAAGGCCCCAGTGGCTGCGCCCGCATGCGGTTCCACCCCCCATTCTGGCACACCCCTCACACGTTTCGTGGCCCCATAGGGAGCTCCACCGAAGGCCCCAGTGGCTGCGCCCGCATGCGGTTCCACCCCCCGTTCTGGCACACCCCTCACACGTTTCGTGGCCCCATAGGGAGCTCCACCGAAGGCCCTAGTGGCTGCGCCCGCATGCGGTTCCACCCCCCATTCTGGCACACTCCTCACACGTTTCGTGGCCCCATAGGGAGCTCCACCGAAGGCCCCAGTGGCTGCGCCCGCATGCGGTTCCACCCCCCATTCTGGCACACCCCGGCCCAAGAGCCCTCCAAGACGTCCTCCGAGAAGGCCCGACAGGGTCAAAATGGCCTCCAGACGGCCAAGATGACCTTCAAGATACCCACGTGTTCCCCGAAGGCTTTCCAAACCGATTCGGGGAACACATGGTCCGATAGCATGGCAGGTTTGGCCTCAACGTTCGGCCATACAGGCGCTTCCAAAAAGGCAGGGGGCGGCGGTGAGTCGCCGTAGGCGTCTTCGATCCGCCGCCCCCTGTCGATTCATCGCAGGGGTGCCTGGCGTGATAGACCCTTGCGGTTTTGGTTTTGGTTCTTTTTCCCCCCAAACCCCCCCTGGGGCTTCGGCCCGTCCTGCCGGGGTCCCGGGAGATTCCCGAAAATCCATTTGTCAATGCCTTTGTTGCGCCAAGTTGGCCCGATATGGCCTCCAAGACGGCCAAGATGGCCCAGGATGGCCTCCAATATGCCTCCAAGACAACCAAGATGGCCTCAAAGACGGCTAAGATGGCTCCAAGATGCACCCAAGATGGCCTCAAGATAATCTACGACGGCCCAAAAGGCCCGCAAGAGGTCTCCAAGACGGCCCAAGAGCCATCCAAGACATCCTTCAGGAAGGCCCGAAGAGGCAAACTCATGGATTTTCCAAGGTTTTTGAAGGGTTTTGGCATTTGCGCCTTTTCGGCTTTCCGACGGCCCAAGACGGCCGAAGAGGCTCCCAAGATCGCTCCAAGATCGCCCAAGGGGCCTCCAAGATGGCCCCATGACGGCCCATGACGCCCAAAAGACAGCCCCAAGAGGGCCCGAAGACGGCCCTTGAAGACGCCCAAGATGGCCTCCAAGACGGCCCTGGAGCACCCCAAGAGGGCCCCGAGTCGGCCCAGAGATGCCCCCCAAACGGCTTCCGACCGCGTCAGACGAGCCAGGAGCCCACCAAGACGGCCGAAGATGGCTCTAAGATGGCCCAAGACGGCCCAAGAGGCCTCCAAGAGGGCCTCCAGGAAGGCCCCCCAAAGGCCAAAATCATTGATTCCCAATGATTTTTTGAAGGATTTTGGCATTTGCTCTTTGTTCGGCCTTCGACGGCCCGAGACGGCCCAAGTGCCCCCAAAGATCGCCCAAGAGGCCCACGACGGCCCCAAGAGGCCCCCAAGACGGCCCAAGGGGCCTCCAAGACGCTCAAGATGGCCTCCATCCAAGACGGCCCAAGAGCCCTCCAAGACGTCCTCCGAGAAGGCCCGACAGGGTCAAAATGGCCTCCAGACGGCCAAGATGACCTTCAAGATGCCCACGTGTTCCCCGAAGGCTTTCCAAACCGATTCGGGGAACACATGGTCCGATAGCTTGGCAGGTCTGGCCTCAACGTTCGGTCACACAGGCGCTTCCAAAAAGGCAGGGGGCGGCGGTGAGTCGCCGTAGGCGTCTTCGACCCGCCGCCCCCTGTCGATTGATCAAAGGTGTGCCTGGCGTGCCGAACGAGATGAACGATATGGCCTTTGGTTTTGGTTCTTGTTCCAATGAAGAACTTCCCCTGGGGCTTCGGCCCGTCCCGCCGGGGTCCCGGGAGGATTGCCTGGGAGCTCAATTCTCCGAATTTTTCCTCCAAGACGGCTCAAGATGGCCCCCCATATGCCTCCAAGACGGCCAAGATGGCCTCCAAGACGGCTAAGATGGCCCCAAGATGCCTCCAAGACGGCCCAAGATGTACCCTAGACGGCCTAAGATAGCCTGAAGATGGACCAAGACGGCCCAAGAGGCCTCCAAGACGGCCCAAGAGGCCTCCAAGAGGGCCTCCAGGAAGGCCCGAAGAGGCAAAATCATGGATTTTCCTAAGTTTTTTTTTTTTCGATCCGCCGCCCCCTGTCGATTCATCGTAGGGGTGCCTGGCGTGCTAGACCCTTTGGGTTTTGGGTTTGGTTCTTTTGCCAACCTCCCCCTGGGCCTCTGGCGCGTCCCGACAGCCACCCAAAAGGATGCCGAAAAATTGCCACGACCCGGTTCCGAAGGGTTTTTCCTGGTCCAGACGGCTCCAAGACGGCCCAAGATGCATCCCAGACGGCCACGATGGCCTCCAAGACGGCTAAGATGGTCCCAAGATGCCTCCAAGACGGCCTAAGATGTACCCAGATGGCGTAAGATAGCCTCACGATGGCCCAAGAGGCCTCAATACGGCCCAAGAGGCCTCCAAGAGATGCTCCAGGAGGGCCCGAAGAGGCCAAAATCATTGATTTTCATAAGATTTTTGAAGGATTTTGGCATTTGCCTCTTCTCGGCATTCCGACGGCTCAAGACGGCCCAAGAGGCCGCCAAGATCGCCCCAAGATCGCCCACGAGGCCTCCAAGAGGGCCCCATGACGGCCCAAGAGGCCTCCAAGACGGCCCCAAGAGGGCCCCAAGACTGCCCAAGAGACCTCCAAGACGCCCAAGATGGTCTCCAAGACGGCCCCGAAGCGCCCAAAGAGGACCCCAAGTCGGCCCAAAGAGGCCCCCAAGACGGCTCCCGACTGCGTCAGACGTGCCAGGAACCCACCAAGATGGCCGAAGTTGGCTCGAAGCTGGCCCAAGACGGCCCAGGAGGCCTCCAAGAGGGCCTCCAGGAAAGCCAGAAAAGGCCAACACACTTATTTTCCTCAGGTTTTTGAAGGATTTTGACATTTGCTTCTTTTCGGCCTTCCGACGGCCCGAGGCGGCCCAAGAGCCCCCAAAGATCGCCCAAGAGGCCTCCAAGACGGCCCCAGAACGGCCCAAGAGGCCCCCAAGACGGCCCCAAGAGGCCCCCAAGACGGCCCAGGAGGCCTTGAAGACGCCCAAGATGGCCTCCAAGACTGCCCTGGAGCACCCCAAGAGGGCCCCAAGTCGGCCCAGAGAGGCCCCCCAAACGGCTTCCGACGGCGTCAGACGGGCCAGGAACCCACCAAGACGGCCGAAAATGGCCCTAAGATGGCCCAAGACGGCCCAAGAGGCCTCCAAGAGGGCCTCTAGGAAGGCCGGAAAAGGCCCAACTCATTGATTCCCGATGAGTTTTTGAATGATTGTGGCATTTGCGCTTTTTCGGCTTTCCGACGGCCCGAGGCGGCCCCACGAGGTCCCCAAGACGGCCCAAGAGGCCTCCAAGACGCTCAAGATGGTCTCCAAGACGGCCCAAGAGCCCTCCAAGACGTCCTCCAAGAAGGCCCCAAAGGGTCAAAATGGCCTCCAGACGGCCAAGATGACCTTCAAGATGCCTACGTGCTCCACGAAGGCTTTCCAAATCGATTCGGGGAACGCACGGTCCGATAGCTTGGCAGGTCTGGCCTCAACGTTCGGCCACATAGGCGCTTCCAAAAAGGCAGGGGGCGGCGGTGATTCGCCGTAGGCGTCTTCGATTACCTGTATGTACACAGGCGCCATCACTGTCACGTTCACCTGCAGCCAAATTCGCACATCGCCTGCGGCCTCATGGAAAACGCTTACGTGGGCCAGAGGGCCAATCGGCCCGTGGTGCGATTTGGTTACAGTGCGGCGTCTTCTTGGCAACAAGTGTGGGCCTCCAAATTATGTCTTCGACGGGTGAACTGCCGAGAAATGAAGAGAAGCGCACTCACTGCGCTGCCCGAGTATCCTGTGGCTCGACCCCAGACTTCAGTGGCTGCCGCGGCTCAAGGGGCAAACACTGCCCCGCTCCAGCGCGTAAGTGCCAGGCTTCGGAATGTAATAATTCCCGCCAATCACTGGGTTGTCCCAGCTTTGTGGCCCGCCTCCCGGAGCACCGTCGTTCAGCACGAACTCTACACAACATTCTCTACACGGCAGTGGGATCGCAATGCGCCACCAACATCCAAACTTGGACTTGCTGCTGCACTCGCCAGGGCCACGCCCAGGCGGCGGCGCGGATCTGGCAAGAGGCCAGCCTGGCAGGCTGCTCCAATGGCCGCATATTCTGAAATGTATGTGGGGCGCCGACCAGCCGGAGAAGTACAGTAGTGTGAAGCGCGCAGGCACCAGCGGCACGTTCGGATCTTCCACCGCTTGTGCGCAAGCCTGGTCCACGAGAAACAGCCGCGCAGTGTTCGGGGCAACCTCTTCGCGCCCACCGAGCTCTGACCCTCTACTGCACGGGCCAGAAATCGATGGCTGCTGCAGCCCATCGCCGCCACGTACCTCCGTCAAGAGGCGGCCGTGCAGTCCTTCTGGAAGACCTAGGGCGACACCGCAGTGCGAGAAATTAAAAGCTGCGACGCCGAGAATGCGCCCCCTCTCGCCCCGAGACCGCATTACCACCAACACGAGGGAGAACTCGGGCGGGGGCCAAAGCACCGCCTCCGTCTCGAGGGCTGGGCAGGCTCCGCCCTTGGGCTTGACATGCCTGCCCCCGCACTCCGCCGTGGCTGCCGCGCGCGCCACTGCCGCACGGAACGCCAGGGCTCGGCGCACTGCTGGCGCCTCAGCATCTGGCCCATAGATCAACACTGGGCTGCCCGAGTGTGCCAGGACATACGCCCACGCAGCGCCCGCGTCTTCCGCACTGCGCCAAGCGATCCCGCAGAGTGCCTCCCCCGCGTTCAGCACCGTGTCGTGGTTCCGCACGAAGCGCACCGCACGGCCGCCGAGGCCGAGGCGATCGACACCTGCTAGGCGAGGGAGTGCGCAGCAGCCGCCGCCGCTGCCGTTGCCGCGGAGCGCAGCGTGGAGCTGCGAGGCCGCGATGAAGTCTGTCGACAGCACCGGGAAACCACGGCAGCTGAGCTCAGTGTACTGATTGTGTACGTCCTTATTCATCGAGAGGACCTCGGCGTACACGAAGGCGGCGCCTTCCTTTCGCAAGAAACTCACGTACTCGCACACGTGCGCAGGCCTCATGTGTTTGGCCGCATCAAACCGGAACCCTCTCACGCCGCAGGTGAGGAGGAGGCGGAGGTGCTGGAAGTGTAGCGCCAACACCTTTGGAGACCACCGAAGTTCGCTCCATTCGCCGCAGCCCCAACCCTCGTAGGTGAACCGAGGGTCGTCCCATTTGTCGCCCTCTAGAGCAACCCACGGGAACTGGAAGTCGTCACGGCAGAGCTCTGGGCCAAAAGCGGTGTCCAGCCTTCCCTTCAGCTCTTCCAGCAAGCCCTCGTCATGCTGCGCCGCCTCCCACTCCTCGCGAGACGCCACCACAGCGCAATGGTTGAACACGCAGTCGGCAATTACTGCGACCCCCAGCGCTGCCGCTTCCGCGCAGAGCTGGCGCAGGCCACTCTCCCCACCCAGCGCGGGGTCAATGGCACCGTAGCTCCTAGGCTGGTACCGTAGCCACCACTCCTCGCGTAAATCACCTGGAGTGCATCGCTGGGCCGGCGGCAGCTGGACAGCGTCGAAGCCCTGTGCGACGAGCCCAGGCAAGCGCGCCTGCAAGACCTCGAAGGTGTCGTGCATCGCGTGGTAGATGCAGCCCGGCACGCCGGCCGCTCCATCCCACGGTGGGTTGTCGGAGTCCTCGCCCTCGGCCGCGTCGGCGTCGGCAGCGAGGCCAGGCGCGCTGTGGGGCGCTGGGCCCTGCCAAGCGCCCGAGCGCCTGCCCCCACGGACGACCACGGCAGCAAGCAGGCCCAGCAGCGCGAGGGCCGCGGCCACCGCGGGGCGCAGCTGGGGGCTCGCGGCGTGCATGGCCGCGGCAGCGAGCAGGGCCGCCGCCGCGAGCACGGCCCAGGCCGCGAGCAGGGCCCCCCTCCAGGCGGAGCGCCGGCGGCTGTGCTTGAGCGCCTGCGAGCCAAGGCTGCCCATCGCGCCCGCCGCTGGGTGGCGGTGGAGGGCCAAGCCGCTGCGCACTCGCCCCCCCCAGCCGCTGCGCCAGCCGCAGTTATGGCGCCCCTTCGCGGGCAGATCGCTACAGGCTGGCGGAGCGACCGCGCGCCGTCGCGACAGCAGCCAGGCTTGCGCACTGGCGCGGCCAGCACGCCTGTGGAACGCTCCGAACCAAAATGGCTATGAATCCGACCAGCCCTCTGGGCGTAGGTGGTCTAGAGAGCTTTCTCTTCCAACCCTTTTCTTCTCCTTCGGGGAAGGGTTTGTTCCTCCCCCTACCCGCTCCCCTGGACCTGGAGGGGTGTCTGGCGAGGCGTTGGAGCGTCCGAGATGGCCCAAGATGGCTTCAAGAGGGCCTCGGAGAGCCCAAGATGACCTCCAAGGTGGCTCAAGATAGCCTAAGATGGCTCCAGATGGCTCCCAATATGCTCCTAGAGGCCCCAAGTCCGCCTCAAGACGGCTCCAGCCACATAATCTCCACAGGAGGCCGCCGAGAGGCTCAAAGTCTTTCAACATCTAATGTAAATCAATGAATTTGGTCTTCCCAGCTTTTTGCTTTCGATGGCCTTCCGAGGCCTCAAGACAGCTCCAAGAGGGCCCCTAGAGAGTCCCCAAACGGCCTCAAGAGCGCCCAGGAGCGCTCCAGAAGCGCCCCAAGAGGGGTCCCAAATGCGATTTTCGGGGTTCCCGAGGGGGCTACGTAAGTAGAACTCCCACCTTTTTCATCGATCTCCTCCAAGATGGTCCCAAGGGGCTCCCCGAGGCACCCAAGTCGCTCCACGAGGGGCCCTTCCTCCGGGTGCATCCTGATCGAGGCAACTCCTCTGGGCATCGTCTCTGGTTGGGCTGGTGGGGTCACGCGAAACGTCCACAAACCTACAGCACAAACACCTTTTCGAACCGTCGAACAAAAATATCCCACCATCATTCGTCGTCATCGTCGTCGTCGCTTGACACCCGGGGATGTGAAGAGGATCCGCAACGAAGCGACACCGCCAAAAGGGAAGACCCGCTCCAGAGATGGGCACCCCGAACAAAATCTAGGGCTCCCAACTTCGCGCTTCGCGCTGCGCGAAGCGCGAATAACTTCGCGCTCTCGCGCCGCCCTCCCAAAGGGAGAATAGGAGGACGAGGAGAAGGGGGAGAAGGAACGAGGACCGCGAAGCGCGAAGCGCGAATAACTTCGCGCCCTCGAGGGCGCCCTTGAAAATTGCACCGCAAGCGACGACCACGGGGCGAGGCAGCGCGCCCCTGCCGGCCCACAGCCTGCCGATTGTGAATCACACGGTAGTCTGGCTTACGCTCACATGCCTCGGCACCAGTCTACAGCAGGGGCTCGAGCACAAGAGACCTTCCACAAGAAGCCCAACCCTGAGACCCCAGGGCGTCCACCGATTCTTGGCGTGGGGACGTCACGCTCTCCATCGCAAAACCCTCAAAACCCAAGAAACCCAGGGCACCCTGGAGGCACGTAAAGTGTTTCTGGGCATGGGCCTCCGCTGTAAGCCCAACTTCCGTCAACTCATCTCGACCTAATCATTTCCGCGGCCAGTCGTAAACGAGATCGCTGCACTTGCCTTCGGCCTAAATCTACCTCAACTTTCCCGCATTCGCCGGGTCACCAAGCGTGCGGAACATCTGCGCCTTCCTCTGGACCAATTTCGCTCTGGACCGGCATCGTCGAAATTGGACACGTTCAGTAGCGTGGCGAGGGGACCAAGGCGCCCGTTCACGAACATGCAAACTTTCCTTCTCGTGGGTATGGGATCTTTCTCAATACCAACCACATGTTTTTTATTGCGTCGAGACGGGTCGATCCGACCAGACATTGCCCATCTGGGATTCTGGAGTCTTTCTGGATGGGCCTGCGAGCATTCAGGTCACGCCCTGAGGCGCTTTGTCAGAAACCCTGGGGTGCTGGACGCATCATCGCACATCACGTTTTCTACACATTGCTTCGACCCTGGCAGTCTCGAACCGCCCTGGAAACCAACTGTTCCTTAAACGAGCGACGCTGCGCATGTGCCGCGCGGAATCTACGGTTCAACCTACATTTGGCGCAACCCAGACAAGAGAGGACCAACTCGCGATTCCCTTGGGCGAAGGATTGCAAAAAAAAAAAACACGCAGTGATTGCAAAACAAAAACAAAACAAAAAAACAAACAACAAAGTTTTTTTTTTGTTTTTTTTTTTTTTTTCAGTGCCACGCGCAACCTGGCGAAACCCAAATAAGAACGACGAGGGCGCGGTTCCGTGGAGCGCGCGCCGCACGCAGCCTGTGGCGCAAAACCTGCGCACGAGTGGCTCGTGCGTGATTTTTCCTTCACTGCGAGTGCTGGCACAGTGCTTTCAAGTGGGCGCCACATACACCCTGCGAAATGCTTTAGAAATCATGGGTTAAGAAATTGATAGTCTCAGAATTTAAATAAAAACCCAGAATGCCCATTCAAATCTTAGGATTTACATTGAAACGTTAAGAATAATCGAGACTCTGGCCGAAAACTTAGGTTTTCTTAAGCATCGCCTAAGGTGTATGACGCAGAGCGACGTGCGCAACCCATGGTGCAAGCTAGACAGAGGGAACCAACTCATGATTCCGTCGGGCCATATGTCAACACCTATAGCGCAATCTGGACGGAACGGACGAAACCACAGTTCAGACGGGCGGACGAAAACGGAACCTATGGCACGATCTATGGAACCGTTCCGTGCTATCTGCAATGCCACGCCGTACCGTGCCGTATCCTCGCACATGCTTCTGATGGTCTCTTGACGGGGGAAGTTTAAGCACGTATGTAATTTTGGCCTTGGTGGTCATGAAACGCCCTAGACGGATTCCCCGCGATCAGGTACATTGAGCTGGAATGTCCTGGGACAAGCCCGCTGCAACCCCAAGCCGCCCAGGAAGTGCCCGCACCGGCCCCACGACTCCCCGAGACAACTGCACCACCCCACGAAGTACCCGATGTGTCCCTGGCAGACAGGGGGGGGCATATCAATTATTATTCGGCGGGGCGCCGTTCTCTGAAAGGCAAGTGATCGTCTTCTGGAACTGATGACCGCAATGGAGGGTGCACATGGAATGCGCACAGAAGGCAAAAGAAGGATGCCTATGTAAGGCGCAACATGCCATCACGAGAAAGCGGCACGAACCCAATGCAACGCTTGGCCGATCCCAGCCGATCCTCGCCATCGCTCACGCCGCTGGCCCCGCTAGGCACAAGCCGCGACCCTTGGCGAGGAGCCCGGGGACCCGAGCAAGACACTCAGCACAAAAGAGAAGTGTTCCCCGTCTGGCCTGGAAAGAAATATGTTCTGTAGCTTCGTTTCCAAAGCAATGCGTGAGCTACCATGTTCTAGATTGGCATGTGGAGAATTGGGTATGGTGTCGGGGTCTCGCCGTGCCTGGCCGCAAACTCCCGCGTTCAAGGTTTCGCTCATAAGGTCCTAAACTTACTTGCCCTGTGTGTGTGTGTGTGCGGGTTTGCCCGTGAGTGGTCGCAGAAAGTCCCGGCTTCGGGGTCCCACCCAGAAGGTCACAGCCCTATTTGCCTTGGGTGTGGAGTGTGGCCGTTGTTACAGTGGGCCCCTCGCATAATGTCTGGCTCATGGGGTTCCGACGATGAGTCCGCTCATGGGGTCCCGCCCATATAGGCGTGCCGATCAGGTCTTCTCTATAGTGTCCAGCCCATAGGGTCCCGGTCTTGCCCTGGGTGTAAAGGTGTGGCCGGCGCTGCGTAGGGTCCCGACCATAGGTTCCCGGCCTTCGCTGCCCTGGGTGCTGCCTGGTTGCCAATCGGGTCTCGCCCGTGGGGTCCTAGCCTTGGTTGCCATGGGTGTCCGGGTGTTGCGGCGGCTGCGTGTAATCACCCGCACGCGGTCGCTCCGATGGGGTCATGCTCATATGATCTCGTCGTTAGGGGCCTGCCCATAGGGTCCCGCTCATCTTGGTCCACCCACTGGCTCCTGGACTTGTTTGTTTTGGGTGTGGAGCTGCTGCTGTGGGGCCCGCCCACCAGTTCCCGCCCACAGGGCCCTGGCCCGAATGACCCAGGGTGCTGCCTGGTTACTAAGAGGGTCCCGCCTGGTGCCCGCCCATCACGTTTTGCTCGTACTGTCCTGGCGTCAAGCGCCCCTTTAGACCCTTCACTCTGTAGGGTCCACGCGCAGCATCATTCAAGTCGAGTCCAATGTGATGACTGTTTTCCATGGCCAGCACTCCAATGAGGGAGCCAACTTCCTGGGCGCCGGGCTCCGTGAGCCTCGAAGGCAGCGAGCGGCGGAGGCCCTCACAAGCGCACCTCCCGACTGGCAGCTCTTCCCCGCAAAATTGCGCGATTGGTTTCATGCTTTGCGTATGGCGAATCAGGTATGGTTGTGAGGGTCTCGCCGTGGTTGGCCAGAACGTCCCGCTCATAGGTTCTCGCCCAAACGGGCCTGCTCATAAAACCACTCCCAAGGTTCAGGCCTTAGCTGCCCCAGGTGCGGGGGCGTGGCCGTGGTTGCGGAGGATCCGTCTCGCCCATCGGGTCCCGCTCGTAAAATGTTGCCCATCAAATTCCCGCCCTTGCTGCCCTTGATGCGAGTGTGGCCGGTCTCGCCCCTGGGGCCGAAACCTGAGATGCCCTGGGTGTTAGGGTGCTGCCACAATTGCATGGGGTCCCGACCACAAAATCCAACGAATAATATCCTGCTCATGATGTCGAGCCCGTTAGGTCCGACCGCTGTTGATCTAAGAACTGGATGTCACGGCGCCTGTCAATACGGTCCCGCCCGCCAATCTTGCCACTGGGACTCTGGCCTTGCTTGTCCTAGGTGTGGAGGTGTGGCAAATGAGGTCCCACGAATCAGGTCCCGACCTGAGTTGCCCTGGGAGTTGGGGCGTGGGCCAGACGGGCCACATCGAGCAGACCAGTCAGAGAGACCACACGTATAAGATCCTCCTGGAACCGCCCAAGATGCGCCCAGGGCAGCTTCAAAGGTTTTTATATGGAAAAGCACCTCGAGCTGGCATGTCTCAAATGCTTTCGGCACCCTCGCCTTTTTGCCTCGACAGGGGCCCAAGACAGTCCAAGATGGCACCACGATTTCCCAAGATGGGCCCAGGGCGGTCCCAAGAGGGCCCTGGGGACGGCCAGAGACTCTCCCAAAGCTGACCTAGAGCGGCCCGGCGCAAGCTGTCGAAGGCCCACAGAAGGTCCAAGAGGGGCCCAAGAGCCCACAGGACACGACCCAGACGGGAAGACGCGGGCGGCTCGAGAAGAGCCACAACCAGAGGGTCGCCCAACGATCCACAGATCGGCTCAAATGGGTCTCGACCCGATCTACTTCAATACGTTACACAATCTGGCGGTCCGTACCCGAAGCGACATGCGTTTCGACATGGAACTTCTGAACATATGTTGCTAGTTTGGCCCAACTCACCTTGTCTTATATGGGTTCATCTGGAACCCAACCGATACATCGCCATGCCGTAGTTGATCAGTGTTGCGTGCCTTGCAAAATACGACTCTTGCTACATGAAGCACTCCTACTTGTACCCTTAGCTGCATGACATCGGGTCATTGTGGTTTGGCCTTTTTGTAACACATTGTTGCACTAGTCGGACACCCTGGTGCATGCACTGTATAATGGCGACGGGTACGCTTCGGCAAGCTAACAATCTAGACGTCGTCAAGCGACGTTTGCGATGTAAGGCCTTCGCCCGTTTGGCTGCAACAAGGGCCCGATCTCATATGGAACACATGAGTACAACGGAACGTTTCTATGTCAACGACGCAGTTTTCAGCTCAAGCAATCGCCCGACTTTCAGATACATCACTTCATGAAAAGAGCAACTTCACGCAACACCACGAGCTCATGCTAGAGGAAGCACACCTCACAACGCCCAGAACCAAATGAGCGTACAATCATGCAAACACCAACCACCGATACAGCACAATCAAATGGCAAGCAAACTCGTTGTGAAGCCCAAATGCGGCGAATGCCAAGCACGAGTAGCTGTATCAGCGCACGCCTGCCACTCCGTTATCATCTGCTGGAGAGGACCCAAAGTGGGGAACTTTGGGTTCACAAGCAGAGCTGCAAAGCCTGCACTTAACGCACCGTGAAGGTCATCCATAGCAAGGTGGCCACAATTAAGGGCTGGCGCTGACCCTGCCTCTGCGAACGCAGACGGTGGTACGGATGCCATGTGCAGCGCGCTGTAGTAGATGTACGGCTCGGGCTGCTCAAATCCACAGTCGTAGGAGCTGATGACGAAATTGAAGTTCTGAGCAATGCCGAACGATTGCAGGAACTCTGGAAGCCGACCATCCATGTTGGCTACTACCCCGAGTTGGCAATCATGCTGATCACACCAAGACCGCAAACTGTTCAGCGCTGGAACCGTCGTCGGGTATAGCTCCCACTGCTCGTGCAAATTGTTGTACAAATGATCGCAAGCACTATCAAATCCGGGTGCCGAAACAAGCGAAGGGGTACCAGCACCTATCAAGGTGGACCGCATTACATCATGCCACCAGATGTTGGAGCCTCCTGTCGTCCCCTTACCGAAGTTGGGTGCCGCGGCAGACTGCTCTCGAAAGGCTTTCCTGTAGCTTTGCGACAGGGCGGCTGCCGATGGCACAGGTGCGTCCTCTGGGAAAGCCTTTCGAAATGCCTGCTGGTATTGCTCTCCACGGGAGCTGGCTCTTCGCATCAGCGTGCCGAAGCAGCTTACAGTTACGAGGCGAGGAGTGAGTGCCATTGGAAGTAGCACCGAACACAACAATCAACTCGCCCACAAAGGCAGCTTCAACCCATGACTTGAGCTGCAGTGATGCTTGGTGCCGCGACGGCTTCGGAGAAGGATCGGCAGCTTGAGCTGGAACTGGAAGGGAAGGTCCAGGAGAAGGAGGAAAATATGGAGAGTGCTGGCTTCGCGGCGCTTGCGCCTAATTGGGTATGGCAGGACTCTGTGAAATAATGGCTCCCCCTGCGTCCACGACCAGGCCGAAAAAACTTGCCCATGAAACCCTGAAGATACCGGCACTAACGCGTCTCTTCGGGTCTAATTTCACTACTGCTGGCTTCCGCCAAGATTCCGCCAGTTCCCACTGGCGAAGCCGCTCGTTTCATTTCCGTCGGCTTATGCCGACATGGCGACGGCTTCCGCTGGGGGTGGAACTCGGCGATTCCATGATGGGGCCCCGAGGGATGGGCCCCAGGGACAGGGGACACATCACAAGCTGAAGCTTCACTGTTTGAGGTTCTCGTCCTTCGGGCCCCGTCTGTGAATTGCCGAGGGGTCGACCCTTCGCTAAATTGACGAGCAGGCGCTTCACAGGGCTGAGGCGCCACGGATCCCCTCGGGGCAGCGGCCAGGAGGCTCGTCGAGACAGCACCGCGCCCAAGCTCTGGCTGGGCTCCTCGCTCCGGGGCTGCATCTGCCCTCTGGCCTGGCCTCTGCCACGAGGGGTGCGGGGATCACTTGGCGGCGCGCCCGGGGGGCAAGGCAGAGGGGGCGGGCCTTCTCAGAAGGCTCAGGAGGCATCCAGCCTGCTGAGAAACTCTCTGAGCCTGGTGCGAAGCCCCGCCGCCTTCTTAGGAGGCCTGTCCCCTCTCGCCTCCCACTCGTTGCGCTTCCGAATCACAGGAGGAGGATGAGGAGGAGGAGGAGGAGGAGGAGGAGGAGGAGGAGGGGGAGGAGGAGGAGGAGGAGGAGGAGGAGGGGGAGGAGGAGAACAGCCTATGGTTTCAACGTTTTGCTGGCTGCTCTGTGGCTCCAAAATGCCTCCGGGGACCACGTGGTGCAGTCGTGGAGAGAAGGGGCATTCGCGTGCGCCCGAGTGCCTTACCACCACCAGGGTGCGGCGGCGCGCTCTTCCGAGAAGCCGGCTTCCGATCCACGCAGGGTCGGAGGATCGGAGTGCACCATTCACTCTGGAAGGGGCCCTGGGACACACAAACAAACAGACACAAATAACAGGATTCCCCACATTTTCGCATATTTTCTGGGTTTTTGCCTTCCCCCCCACCTTCCATATTTTCCATATTTTCCTGGAAGTCGACGATTAATTGCGTCTGTGTGTATTTCCCTTTCGGGGATCGGAGTGCACCATTCACTCTGGAAGCAACAGACGTGTTCAGTTCAGTTCAATTGGGGCGGTATCCGCCCAGAGACTCGCACGCTACGCT
>CAUYUJ010015742.1:85000-122500 GCA_963575745.1 Prorocentrum cordatum
CTCCTTCTCCCTCCATCCCTCCACCATCCTCCTTCTGTTTCTTTTCCTCATCCTCGCCCCCTCCTTCACATCGCACTCCATTGTAAGTAACACTTTGTGGCAATTTATCAGACTGAAGCTTGATATTTCGAGCAGTTACAAGGATGGAGGGTGGCCCGTTTTCAACATGTGCCCGTCGCCTTAGCACCGCGTGGATTCGTCGTACAACTTGTAGCATTGCAGCGGGAACCACTTTAAAAACATGTATCTCGCGGTCACGCTGCACACGTTCGTTTGGTGTGCAGAAGCCACACAGATGGATCACACGTCGCTTTCAAATTACGTCCACGCCTGAGCGCCGCTCCCGCGGAAGAAGCTCGCTCTCGACCCGCAGACCAAAAACGAGCGCCGCTCCCGCGTACATTCAGATGGATGCCGGCTCGTTTTCGACATTGGGCTCTTGCTTAAGACTTCCTCGTGTATTGCGCCACAAAGTTTGAGCATGAGCAGTGATGATAGGGATGGGGACATTTTTTTTCCAATCTCAGCTGTTGCCTGCCACTTCCTTGGGCTTTACGATTGTGCACCTGGGCAATTTTTTCAAGGAGGAAAGACGGTTCCTTCTCATAGCAGGGATCCCGCCTCCATGGGAAGTAGGCCCATGGGGTGTTCGTCGATCGAAGGGGAGTTCCCGAGGGGGGAAACAAGTACGTGGACGGACACATGATGGGAGGACTTGGGGAGGGAGGCTGTTTTACAGCAGACCTGATGCATATGAGTTTTATTGTACAGCGCATCCTCCCTCCTCCCTCGTCTCTCTTCCCTCCTCTCTCATCTTCTCTCCTCTTCATCGTCCTTCTCCCTTCTCCTTTTCTTACTCCTAAGGAAGTGGTGGTCACCGTCGGAGGGGCGGGGTGGCGTGAGGATTGAGGATATGGAGGAATCGAGGGCTGTGGGAGGAGGGGGAGAAGGAGGAGGAGGGGGAGGATGAGGAGAGAGTGACGAAGGAGGAGGAGGGAGGAGGGAGCGGAGGATGAGGAGAGAGGGGGGGGCGAGACGGGGGGAGGGAGGAGGGACGTAGTAGGAGTGGGCCAACCTTCCTTCCCACCCCTTACCGTTCACTGCCCTCCTTCCTGCTGCTCTACACCTCCTCTGGTCCTATATCCTAGCTTCTCTCTCTTATATCCCGTCTACGGCTTCTGGTAGGCGGAGGAGGCAAAGGCCGGGACGGGATGCGAAACGATTGTCGCTTCGCTGCGCATGAGCGCGGCTTTACGGGCGACGGCAATGTAGCCCCTCATGTTTCGAAACTGGTGTGCTTTTTCGTTGTACCTTGTAAGCGGTCTGATTGCGCTCCAATAGCTGCTTTGGGGTGAGGAAGGGGTTGGAGATCAAGGTCAAAGCGGTCGGAGGGTGGGTGTTGTTCCGTTGCCAGGGTTGCCCGTCGCTTCGCAGGGTGTCATCTCTTCTGACCAGCTCTGCGGAGACTGCGGAGAGCAGGGGGATGAGGAGGGGCAGGATGACGGAGGAGTGTGAGGAGGGTGACAGAGGAGCTAGAGGAAGGTGAGGAGGAGACGAGCGTGGAGGAAGAGGAGGAGGAGGAGGACGAGGAGGAGAAGAGAGGAACGCTCCCCAATCGCCCCCCCGTGACTTACTCACGGGCGCTTCGGCCTTCACGCTCGTCTGTACCCCTTCCCCCCTTCCCCTCCCACCACCTCCTCCTCCTCCTCCGACTCCTCGCTCCCAGCCTACCCCCTGCTCCTCACTCTCCTTCCTCGTCTCCTCCTCCACCTCTCGCTTCTCCGCCTCCCCCCCCTCCTCCGTCGTCTCCTCCTCTACCTCTCGCCCCCCCGCCTCCTCCCTCCCTCCCCCTCCCTCCCTCGTCTCCCCCTCCGCCCTCGGCGAACGTCGGCTCGAAGCGCTCTGGCGCCGTCGTGCCCCGGCCTCCCCCGGCGCCCGCGCGCCCCCTGCGGCCCCTTTCGCGGAGCGCGGCGCGGGGGCGCGGGCGGCCTTGGCCGCCCCGCCCTGCTGCAGCCACTGCGACCCGTGCCAGGAGACGAAGAGCGCCTGCGTGCGGAGCCGAAGGGGGGCCCGCGAGGCGGCCCGCAGGCACACCTCGGCCCCCTCCCCTCCTCCGCTGGCCTCAGGTCGGGCGTGTCCTCCTGCACGGGGGCTCTGGACGACAAAGCAAAAGCAGCCAACAGTAATCGAGCGCGGTCGACAAGAGTAGACACATCGTCCACCGACTGTATTTGGACAACTTTTGACTGCTCCTCCTGTAGAGGGACAGGCCCGACTTATCGCTTGCCGCTCGACCCTGGAAGGTCGAGGATTTTTCTCCCCCGACGGGTGTTTCAGTTTTCTGCGTGCCATTGCTCATGCCATCCTGCCAGATAGCAGCAAGACTGGACACCACCGACAGGCAGACCACCGCGAACATTGGGAGCGAATGCTGCGTACTGGAAGGGGGTGCCCACTGCCGGTAGGGCTACCCTGGAAGATCGAGGATGGGCGCTCTTTGGGATGCCTCGGGACGGTTCTGGGCGTCTCTGGCCCGCTTCTGCTCTTCGGAAGCCTCCGAGGGATCCTGGGGCACTCTGGGGGCCCTCCGGGGGTCAACCTCCGAAGCGCAAACGAAACTTACCTCCCTCCCCTCGCCTCCTCTCTCCTCCTACCCTCCTCCACTCGCACAATGTTTTTTTTCATCCGCCGCTTTCCGCGAATCTTTCGCCAACCAACGGTGATTTTCTTCGACTTTGCAAGCGAAATGGGCTTCCGCAACATCTCACCTATTTTCCTCTTAAGCCATCCTCCTTGCACCAGGCGCTTCGCCTGAGACTTTCTCACGTTTTTTTGGTTATGAGATTTGGCTATTCCAACAGGTACACAGATTTAGGGCGGGTGATTTTCCAAATGGGGGCCTCGCGTGAGCGCTGCACACGCTCGTCTTAAAACTTCCACCCGCCCTCTGGGCAACGATTTTTCCTGTTACCCCTATCCAGCGCCAGAAGACTTCCCCCCCTCGCTTAGCCGTGCGAAGAGGAGCCCTCTTGGGGCTTTTGGAACCCTCCTGGGGCCCTTTTCGCTCTGTTGCGACAATATTGAACTCTCCTGGGAGCTTCTTGGGAGCCCCTGGGCCGTCTTGGGCCCCTCAAGGGCCCGTCTTAGGAAAGTTCCTCCAGAAGAGAAATGCCTCCGTATCCCTCCTTCCTCCTTTCCGCCTCCTCCCTCCCGCTTATGAGCCAGACTCACACACTCAGACCCACCCACATTCAGACTCACTCACGCCCAGACTCATGTATACTCAGGCCCACTCATGCAGGCCCAATGACAGTATGAACCACTCACGCTCAGATCACACATGAACTCACTTATACTAGACTCCCTAGCCCAATCATACTCAAACCCACCCATGCTGAACTGCACTCGTACTCAACCACTCGGACCCAGCCTCAGATTTGCTCAGACTGAGACTCACATTCGCTGAACCTTCACCCACACCGAGGCTCATCAATTCTTGATCAAAGCGAATCCCACGAGCGGTTTAAGGCGTTTCCTCTTCAACCTCCCTTCTTCACCTTCGGGGTGGGGCTTACCCCTCCCTCTACCCCATCCTCCTGGACCTCGATGGGGCCTTTCGCGAGGGGTTGGAGCGTCCAAGATGGCCTCGGCGAGGAAGCCAGAATCACTGATTGTACCTAGGTTTCGGCCACATTTTGGGCTCCCGTGTGGGGCCCTCAGTGAGTACGGCCCGTCCTTTGACCGATCTCCTCCGCCCCCGGGGCTCCCAAGGATGCCCCAAGACGGCCCCAAGCGGTGCCCAGGAGGCCCCACGAGGCCCCCACGATGCCCCCCAAATGCCCCCAAGCGGCTCCCAAGAGGCCCCCAAGAGGCCTCAAGAGGCTCCCCAGACGCACCCAAGACGCCCCAAGAGGCCGAGAAGGCCCCAATACGCCCCAAAATACGCGGGGCGCGATCTTGCGGTCATGTGCTCCTGGCTTCGATCGCCATCTGAACTGCTGCTGGCCTCACCCTCGTCCGTGAACCTCCTTCCATCTCCATCCACTCGGACTGCGAGCGATTTGTTGGTGCAACTGCGTCTGGGGGGCGTCTCTGGTTGGCTCGGGTGGCGCCGCGTTGACGAAGAAGAAGATGGCCAGAATCCTGCGGGAGAGGGAGGGGGAAAGAGGCAGCGGGAGCGGAGGGGAGCGGAGAGCAGGGGAGGGAGGGATGCGGGGGGAGGGAAGGGAAGGGGAGGGGGGCAGAAGGTGAGAAGGGAGAAGGGGAGGGGGAGAAGGCAAGCTAGGTGCGCTCGCGTCATATCTGACATCCTACCCCTCCCTCCGGCGATGATCCCGAAAGGGTGCGCGATGCATTGTAGAGCACGGCATGGCATGGCGTAGAAGAGCACCGCGAAGCGTAGTATCAACCTAGCATTGCATTGCATGCCGTGGCATGGCACGGGAAATGACGCCAGCGCTGCAGCGGGAGCACGAGTCGAAACGAGCGGAAGCGCGGAAATGAGGCCAGCGCTGCAGCGGGAGCACGATTCGGAACGAGCGGAAGCACGGAAATGAGGCCAGCGCTGCAGCGAGAGCACGATTCGGAACGAGCGGGGCCCGAAAATGAGGCCGGCGCCTCAGCGAGAGCAGCATTTTGGGAAAAATTGCAAGCGAAAACCTAACTCCGGGGAAGGCTTCCCAGGCGCCAGAAGCAGAAATTCAAAAGAAAAAATTGTATTGGAATGGTTTTTTTTCGGCGCCGCCTCGGAACTCGATTTTCCGGCGCCAGCCGGAACCGGCTCCGGACCTGGCCTGGGCGCCGGCCCGGGCGCCGGCTCGGGCGTCCGGCCCGGGCGCCGGCTCGGGCGCCGGCCTGGGCGTCGGAATCGGCCCGGGAAGCCTCCCAGGCGCCGGAAGCAGAAGTTCAGCATTTTCAAAAGAAAAATGTGTATTAGAATTGCCTTTTTTCGGCGCCGCCTCGGAACTCGATTTTCCGGCGCCGGCCGGAACCGGCTCCGGACCCGGCCCGAGCGCCGGCCGGGCGCCGGCTCGGGCGTGCAGCCCGGGCGCCGGCGGAAATGATGCCAGCGCTGCAGCGGGAGCACGATTCGGAACGAGCGGGGCCCGAAAATGATGCCGGCGTCTCAGCGAGAGCAGCATTTTGGAAAAAAGTGCAAGCGAAAACCCAACTCCGGGGAAACCTGTGTGTAAAAAACAATACGCGGGGGGGGGGCGAATATTCCCAAGACGTCATCAGGAGAAGAGGGAGCGTAGTATTCATATTGAATAATTGTGGATGGGGCGACAAGGGGAGGGGGAGAAGGGGAGGGGGAGAGAAGTGGAGGGGGTGCGGGGGAGGGGAGAGCATGCGAAGAGGAGGTGCACATGGGGCGACACCGAGGCGCTGCTGCCCGAAGCCCGTGAGCATATACAGTCGGATCCTGGAGCCCAGCCTGGCTGCAGATGGCGAGGCCAATCCGTACAAGCTGCTGGGCTGATCACGAAACAGGTGCACATACACCGCCGAGGTCGCCCACGGCGACAACAAAACCGAACATCGACCGATCCGACAACGAAACCGAAACCGACCGACATCGACAGGCCGCAGTCAACCGATACAAGCGCAACGGCGCGGCAACGACGCGATCACCGACCGAACCGAATCGACTGGACGCAATCGACTGCAACACAACCGAACCGAGCGAACCGCGAACGCCCCTGACAGCACCCAACCCGGTCGATTTGACACAGCCCGCCCCGAACGCCTGCGCAGCCTCATCAGATCGAGCCGCACGGCGATAACGACGCTCTGTTTCGTACGACTCGCTGGCCGGGCGCTGATCTTTCCAGTGCGAGCTGGTCAACTCAACCTTGCACTTCCCCAGCACACCGAAACGCGCTCGAGTCTTCAAGACGACGGAGGGGATGCAACTGCCCGTCGGGGCACCGTCCGCGCACACGACGTGTCCGGCGGGCCTTGGAACTCCTGCCTTCGTAGTCGCAGGTGGCTTGGAACCAGATGGCATGAATTATCTAGGGCTCCCAACTTCGCGCTTCGCGCTGCGCGAAGCGCGAAGCGCGAATAACTTCGCGCTCTCGCGCCGCCCTCCCAAAGGGAGAATAGGAGGACGAGGAGAAGGGGGAGAAGGAACGAGGACCGCGAAGCGCGAAGCGCGAATAACTTCGCGCCCTCGAGGGCGCCCTTGATTATTGACTGCTGCTGTGACAGAAGCACAGCAAAGCCTTGGCCATATCGGCATCAACAGTGCGTACATACGGGCCCAACGACTTTGAACCAAACGCGATCATCACATTCCTTCGCACATAGTGTATTGAAGCAGCTGGCGCTAGGCAGAGGACATCTCTGCAAGTCAATACCGCCTGCACGATTTCCTTTACACGGTGTACTTCAAGATCTTGTCAACGCTCACAATCATGCTGCCATTGTGAGGCTACCGTTACCGCCAAGAGAAGCGTGTCCACTGGAGACATCAGAGTAGCAGCCACGCCGAAATGCGCACATTTTTTTATTGTCTCTTATATATATATATATATATATATACACACAAACCAGCGAAAAAGGGCTCCTGGTGACGCATGCAGACAGAACTGCGAGCACTATACTCCGTGCCGCCGAGACACGACTCGGAGTGTTCTCGGCTCCCTTGCTCAACTCCCTGGATCCTCTGTCCTCAAAGCCTGACCGTTCTTGGGGCCAGACCCCAGCTGTCCAAACTCTCGCGGGGCTTTTCGCGTGGCTCCCGGGGCTTGTCGCGTGACGCGTTCGGGCCCACGAGGGCCCCAAGACGGGCCAAGAGCGCCCCAAGAGGCCTACAAGAAGGACCAAGAGGGTCCCGAATCGTTAAACGCACGGTCCAAGACGCCCCAAATGTGCTCCAGTCGGCCGAACAATCGCCCAAGACGTGGCAAGAGGCCTCCAAGAGCCTTCCCAAGAGGGCCTCGACAAACCCAAATCATTGATCTTCCCTAGGTGTGCCAATGTTTTTGGGTTCTCCGCTTTTCGAGCTTCCGATGCTCCAGGGCGTCCCACGAGGCCCTCAAGATCGTCCCAAGCCAGCTCCAACCGCACAAGGGCCCCAAGACGGCCCAAGAGGGCCCCAAGATGGCCCCACAGGCGCCCAAGGCGTCCCAGAGGGCCCCAAGAGGGGCCCCTGAGTCGCCCTGAGTGGGAGCCCGAACCGACAATTCGAGCCTTCCGTCCCAAGATACCCCCAGGAGGCCTCCTGGGGGCCCCCAAGAGGCCCCCAGGAGGCCCCCAAAACGCCCCTGGAGGCCTCAAAGCTGCTTCCATGATGCTTTCGAGAGGCCTCCCGCTACATCCGAACGAACATCCTATCCGCCTCGGGCCTACCACCCAGGCGCGGTCAAGGCATGGGCCGAAGGCTATTATTATTATTATATATATATATATACACACGCACATCTCTCTCTATATATAGATATCTATGTCTGTATGCATGTATGCATGTCTGTATGTAAGTATGTATGTATGCAGGCACACATGCATGCAGGCATGCTGATACGCATAAAATTCTGTGTGTCCTCGTACACATATGTATGTTTACACGCACATGCATGTGTGTACGTATAGATGTATGCATGCATGCATGTATGCATCTATGTATGTACCTACGTTTATGTGCATGTATGTCTGCACGTATCTATGTATGCATGTACGGCGGATGCATATAAGCATGCATGCACACAAGCATACCTGTATGTATACGTGAACGGCTGTATGCATGTGTGTATGTATATATGCATGCATGCATGCATGTATGTATGTATGTATGTATGCATGTATGTATGTATGTATGTATGTATGTATGTATGCATGCATGTATGTATGTATGTATGTGTGTGTGTATGTATGTATGTATGTATGTATGTATGCATGCATGAGTGTATATGTGTATGTATGTATGTATACATATATATATATATACACACACGTGTGTATGTATGTGTGCATGCATGCATGCATGCATGTCTGCATGTATGTATGCATGCATGCATGCATGTACGTATGCATGTGTGTGTATATATATTTATATATGAATCTATACCGGTGTGTCTATATGTATATATCGACGTGGGTATATTTTGCCATACGTATGTTATATATACATGGCCAGCGGAGACGCGCAAAAGCAAGTGGAGTCCTGTACGCGTTCATCTGCTGGCTAAGGGGCTCCTGGCTCGATCCAATCCAATGCATGGCAATCCCTGTAACCCTGCGCTCGATCCAATCCAATCTGGACTCATCGTAGGGCGATGCGGCTGGATATCGCAATCGCCTCAGGAAGGGATGTAGCACTTGTCACAATCGCGCTATCAACACATGCCTGGACAGTGTGCGAAGATGGAACCTGGAGGGACCCTGAGGGATTCTGAGGAATGATGAACCCTGAGAAATCCTTACGACATCTGAGCCATCCTGAGGAAAGGATCCTAAATTATCGCTAAGAACTCCGAGGGATCCTCGACAAACATTTGGATCTCGAGGAAGCCTGAAAACCAAACGAAACCTTAGAAAGCAGGAGGAATCCGTAGAAACGCTGGGAAGTACCGAAGAGTCCTGAGGAAACCTGCCGATCCCGAAGGAATCCATAATACCCTCTCAGAGTACGGATGATCCTTGAACAACCTGGGTGACCCTGAGGAATCCAAAGGCACCCTGAAGACCCCTGAGGAAACTTGATAAAGCCGAAGAGTCCCGAGGAACCCACACACATTTGCAAAACAAACTTGCGAGATCCTGAGGAAACCAAGGGTCCTGCGAAATGCTGAGGAACCCAAGGGGGTCCAGAGGAATCCTGGAGACTCCGGAGGAATCCTGAAGTCCTGAAAGACCCTGAAAGATCTTGATGAACCCTGAGGAAGCCGGAGCAATCGTGGAGAATCCTTCGGAGTCCTTACAGATCAGCCTGAGGAACCCCGAAGAATGTTGAATAACCCTGAGGGGTCCTGAGGACTCCCGAGGAGTCTTGAGGAACCCAGAGCAATCCTGATGAATCCTGAAGACTCTTTGCGAATCCTGTGGGATATTGAAAAGAATCGTGGGGAATCGGATCAACTCCTTCGGGATCCCTGTGACTCCCGAAGAATCCAAAGGAAACCTGAGGAACCCCCATGAACCCTAAACAATCCTGGGGGACCCTGGAAAAATTTGAGGAGCACAAAATAATTCTCAGAATGCGGAGGAGCCCTAAGGAATCTGGAGAAATCCAGCGGAATCCGTCAAATTTGGAAGAATCTGGAATTCCTAAAGGATCCTGAAGAATCCGGCGCAATCCGGAGGAAACCCTAGTGATGAGTCAGAGAAATCCCCCCAAACCTCAGGAATCCAGAGGGATCCTGACGAGTCCTGAGGATCTCGGAGGAAACCTGCAGCAAGCCCCCGAGAAATCCTGACGAAGCCTGAGGAACCCTCCGAACCCGGAGCAACCTTGTAAAATCCGGAAGAACCCTGAAGCATCCTGAAGAATCCTCGGGTCTCTTGCAAGATACCTCGAAATCTGGATGAACTTTGAAGGGCCCTGCGAATTCTTCAGGGATCCGTTTGAATCCTGACCTGAGGTACCCTGAAGAATCCTGAGGGGTCCCGGAGGATCCTGAGGAATCCTGACAAACCCCAGGGCATTGCGAAGGATCCAGGGGAACCCAAAATAATAAAAAAACGCCCAAGCAAATCCTCAGGAACCCGCTCCCACAAGGGGGCCCAACAACCCCGGCAACATCACAAGGGGGCTTTCGGGTCCCGTGTGGGTGGCTGCAGGTTGCTGGGGGGTCCAGGCTACGAGGTCCCGTGCCTTTCAAAACCAGCAGCGGTGACGACGGTAACACCAAAGGCGGCGACGACGCAGATGACGACGCAGCCGCCGCCGCTCCCGCCGCCGCCGCCGCTGTAGCCGACGTCATCGTCGTCGCCGTCGTAGCCGACGTCATCGTCGTCGTCGTCGTCGTCGTCGTCGTCGTCGTCGTCGTCGTCGTCGACGTCGTCGTAGCCGTCGTCGTCGTCGTCGCCGCCGTCGTCGTCGTCGTCGTCGTCGTCGTCGTCGTCGTCGTCGTTCTTTTTTGGCTGCGGCTCGCACCGACCGGCTCTGGGCCGCGCGAGGTGCGGCGGCTGCGCCTGCCGCCGCCGCCCCCGCCCGCCACCGCCGCCGCCTCCGCTGGCGGCGCGGCCGCCGCAGGCTGGAGGTCCTCGGGCCCGCCGCAGGAACAGAGGCCGCCAGGAGGACAACGGGGGGGCCCCGAAGGGAGAGCGGCACTGCGCTTCTCGCCGCGCTTGGCCTCCTCCTCCTCCTCCTCCTCCTCCTCCTCCTCCTCCTGGAGCGCTACGGAGTCTATGGCACCGCAGCCTTCGAGAAACGACGTGGCAAGGGGCGCACCTTGCAACCGCCATTAGCCACGCCCCGCGGACGACGGACCGCGGGGCACCGCAGGATCGACGCGAACCTGCGCAGGAACGCGCTGGGCCTTGCCATCGCGGGGCAGGGCAAACCCGCCGCCCTGCGCCCCCGTGGAAAGCCAGGGGCCGCAAACTCCAGGCGGGGCCTGAGAGAGAGAGAGAGAGAGAGAGAGAGAGACAGAGAGACAGAGAGAGAGAGAGAGAGAACAAAAAAAGAGAAAGAGAAAGAGAGAGAGAGAGAGAACAATATGAAGAAGAGGGAAGAAACAAAAAAGGCGACAGGCTCACCGCGTGGAGCTCCAGGGGCACCATCAGCCCGCCGATGGCGGGCGGCCCCTATGCCTCCCTGGTTCTCCCCGCGCCAAGGGGCACAGGTTGCCCCGCGTCACCGTGCGGGGCAGGCGGCGCTCCCGCGAGCCCCCTCTGCCCAGTGGGGGGCCAGGCGGTACACGTCTTGAACCGTACTCTCCACGAGAGTCGACCAGTCTGGCCACGCCCGACACCCCGACGTCAGGGGCGGGCCCCAACAATGGCCACAGCCAGCCCCCGCACAGGCTGGTACCGCGCAGGCCGACGCAGACTGGAAAACCAGTCCGCGCCAGCTCTCGAGGGTTACCCACGCGGCCCCAGAACGCCGGGTCCCCGGGGGACCTGAGACGGCAGACCGACTCCGCACAGGAACCACCTGGTAGAGTCGGGGGGCCGCCCTAGGCCCGCCAGGGCACCAACGCCCCTGGGCCGCGGCGCCGCAAGCGACGTCTTGGCGGATTTCAATTCCCCCAGGGGCCCCGATGCGCCGCCCACGCATCGAGGTCGCCCCCTGGGGGCTCTCCTCCTCCTCCTCCTCCTCCTCCTCCTCCTCCTCCAAGGAAAAGTTCGGGTCCCGGGGAGCGGCCTGGGGTCCAGGACCCGTTTCCCTTGGGACCCCTAGTTGTCTCGTGCCAGGGAGGGTGGCCCAGATGCGAATCCAAGGCCAGAGGGGGGGGACCCACGGTGGAAGGGAGCCGAGGGCACCCTCTCCGTCCCCTGTGAGCTGTTCGCGATCACGCTTACCTGGGACTGCTTACACGAAGCGGCTGGCGCTTGTGCTCCTAATGATGCGTCTCCCTCGGATGTGGCTCCACGGGGGAGGCAATTAAAGATCCTCCGTTCCACCTCACCCAAACCGCGAAGTCTTAATTTTTTTTTTGTGCCAGCGGAACCTGCTGACACGCCTACAACAGCAAGCGTGGCCCAAACCCCTCGTGCTTCCCCTCTGTGCAACAACCCCTTTTCGGGCGACGTCATCGGAGACAGTTCCAGTAAACATATGACGGCGACCTATATTGTTTCGTTCCTGCTGCTCGTTTCATCGGGCTTGCGGAATGGGGATCCGTGGATCCCTGGCACCTTCCCTGGCCCCAGGGCCTCTCTGACCCTTCTTCCACCGTCGGCCTGACTCCGTAGACTTTTTTCGTCGGCGGCGAGGCACACCAGCGATGGAGCTGAACGGGGGCACCGAAAAGCGGATTGCCCAGCATGCAGTAGGGGGGAAAAGACGGACAAGGCGGCCGCGGAGGCTGACTCCGTAGACATCATGGCCCCCGGATTCGCCCCTGGGGGCCTTTCCAGACTCCCCCCCTTCGCAGGCCCTACAAGGCCGCGCACGCCCGGACCTCGGAGGCCGACTACAGTGACTGACATCAGGCTGTTTTTTTGTTGTCTCCACCCTCGGCTCGAGAGTTCTTCGTAGGAGGCCTTCGACGCTCCCAAGATGGCCCCACAAGGGCCTGCAGGCCAGCGCAAACGCCCCGAGAGGCCCTCCCGCAGGGCCACGAGACCGCCAACATGCGCCCCACGACCGCTCAAGTCGACCAACGAATGGACCCCCATCACCCCAGATTGTGCTAACTAAAACCTCCCTCAGGGTCCCCAGAACCCCCGCGGACCCATTCATCCAACAAAGACCTCCTGCTGAGTCACCTTTGGGATTCCGTGGTCGCCTTCCTCCGAGAACATCCCACGAGACCGTGCAGTTCCACAAAGGACCATCTCATGTGCCTCGCCGCTCTGCGTCTGCAGGCAAGGTGGTGGGCATGCGAGGCAACGCGACTGTGCTTTGAAAGCCAGCGTCGGTGGGCATGAAAGGCCCCTGAAGCAGGCAAAGCGATGACGACGCCGTCAGAGGGCTCTTGGCGAAGCGCCTTGGAGAGGGGGAGGAGGAGGAGGAGGAGGAGGAGGAGGAGGAGGAGGAGGAGGAGGAGGAGGAGGAGGAGGAGGAGGGGGAGGGGGGTACGGCCGACCAGCATCACTTCCCAGCCACCCCCCCCGCCCCCTTCGGATGCACCCCCAAGCGGCGAGTCCCCAGCTTCTGTTTTCCTGCTGCTTATGCTTCGGCTTTGCGACGCCCCCGAATGACGTTCAACGTATTGGATTGTAGACTCCCAGGATGAACAGAAATAGCAACCATTCTGAGAAGTTTTTTTTTTTTTTTTTTTTTTTTTTTTTTTTTTTTTTTTTTTTTTTTTATAAATTTTTTATTTTCAAAAAAAAGAGGGGGGAGGCAGAATTTTTAAACTTTTTGAAATTTTAAAAATCTTGCTATTTTGCCTGATCCCTGATTTCCCAGATCCTGGGCCCAAGTTGCGATCCGAGGGCCCAGGGCCCAGGCAAAATAGCATTTTTTTTTTTTTTTTTCTCAAAATTTTTTTGGAAATTTTAAAAATGTTGCTATTTTGCCTGATCCCTGATTTCCCAGATCCTAGGCCCAAGTTGCGATCCGCTGGCCCAGGGCCCAGGCAAAATAGCAAGATTTTTTTTTTTTTTTTTTTTTTTTTTTTTTTTTTTTTTTTTTTTTTTTTTTTTTTTTTTTTTTTTTTTTTTTTTTTTTTTTTTTTTTAAAAAAAAAAAAAAAATTTTTATATATTAAAAATGTTTTTTTTGCTATTTTGCCTGATCCCTGATTTCCCAGATCCTAGGCCCAAGTTGCGATCCGCTGGCCCAGGGCCCAGGCAAAATAGCATTTTTTTTTTTTTTTTTTTTTTTTTTTTTTTTTTTTTTATATATATTTATATATATATATAATATATATATATATATATATATATATATATATATATATATATATATATATATATATATATATATATTATTATATATATAAAATAAAATGCTATTTTGCCTGATCCCTGATTTCCCAGATCCTGGGCCCAAGTTGCGATCCGAGGGCCCATGGGCCCAGGCAAAATAGCAAGATTTTTAAAAATTTAAAAAATTTTTCAAAATTTTGCTATTTTGCCTGATCCCTGATTTCCCAGATCCTGGGCCCAAGTTGCGATCCGAGGACCCAGGGCCCAGGCAAAATAGCAGATTTATAAACATGTTTCAAATTTCTAAGAAGTTTGCTGTTTGCCTGATCCCTGGTTTTCCATATCCTGGGCCCGGACGTCTCTCCCAGGGCCCAGGGACCAGGCAAAATAGCAGATTTAAGAACAACGAATAATTGTTTGTTTCTGTGTTACCTGATCCCTGGTGTTCCAGATCCCTTGTAGTGAGAAGGCGGTGTTAACAGTGAGATGTGATGGCGTCGTCCAGCCGCGCTGCCGCATGGACGTCGCCGCGTGCATAGCACATGTGAGCTTATCACAAAAATCTACAATAATCTACAAGCTCGTGGAATACGGCATATGCGAACACCGTCGGCTGCTCACTAAGAGGCGCAAGCGCCGGGGAAAGAAGACCCTTCCAGACTCACACTTCTACCGCACCCACGTCGACGGAATCCGCAAGGCGCGGGCCCAGATGGTCAAGGCACTTAAGCAGAAATACAAGTAGGGCTGTCTGCGTTCATTTATTCACACATATATATTGTATTATATATAGTGTTAATTATCGTTCAGTATTTATGTATAATTATATATGTATATATGAATATATATATATATTATATATATATATATATATATTATATATATATATATATTATATATATTATATATATATATATATATACATATACTATATGCTAGATATGATATATACTGTACTAGAAACACAGTGGGAATATCTAAATACGCACAACACCTTGCAAGCTTTTTAGTCGCATCGCGGCAGAAACTCCCCGCGCGCGCGTCCGAGCCCCGCTGGGCCCACCTCGCACGCACAACGCCTTGCAAGCTTTCTAGTCGCATCGCGGCAGAAACTCCCCGCGCGCGCGTCCGAGCCACGCTGGGGCCACCTCGCCTGGCAACGCATGGACATCAAGGAACCCATGCGAAACCAGATGGTAAACCATCAAAAACTTGGCATATGAAGGAACGCCTGAGTCCCGCGGCTGCGACGGAAGTCAGTGGATCAAAATTCAATACGACGTCGTAAAAGGACGATACAGAATGACGTTCCAAGCCCCGCACTATGTCCCCTGCGTACACGCCCAGGCGGGCAGCCACCGTGTTCTTGACGTTCGTTTTCGACACTTTGACTGGCGGGCACAGGTAACCAGTCCTTGGGTTCTTACCGAGCGTGTAGGAAGCCTGCTCCATAGCTTTCTGGAGCCGTTCTTCTTGAACGCCCTCACTGACCATGTTGCTTAATATCCGTGGGATCGATTCAAGTTGAGATGCGCGCGTGTCATTAAAGCGCAGATCCGCATATATCTGTAAAGTGAGCTCGAAGTGCGTGGATTCGTTCAGCACGCGCCTGGCAATTCCAGCACCCAAAGCCACGGCGCGAACATCTTTAGTACGGATCACAGGTTGGAGACACACGTCCATGGCCGATAACTCAAAGGGGAGGGTGTTCCACTTGAGATCGTCCCACCATGTGTCACAACCAGCACGCTGAGCTGTGATCGGTAAGAAGTCGTTGCAAAACTGTTGCAGTGTGATGTCAACTCTGGATGTGGGGATCTTCCGACGTGCAAGCCCGAATGCGCTTCTGATGAAAGATCGGGGCAAGCCCAAGTTGCGTGGGATATATAAGTATGGTGGGTGCCCAGGCCCAGGGCCCAGGGTATATATAAGTATGTTGGGTTTGTACAGATTCCTACATGTAAGAATACGCATATATTACCATCGACAGTATCGTATGCCTGCGTGTTATTTGGCAAGGAATGCGTTCAGGTGGTCCTACTTGGCCCAATAAGGAATTGTATTGGCGTGCCGAAGATTTGCCACGTTGCCGCCAGCTTCGCCTCGTTGCCGCGTGCTTACCGATATCAACCAATCAATGATTGCACTTCTGTATTATTACTTGGCTTTCTCTGGAACTGGGTGGGCGTGCCGGGGATTCACCGCGTTGCCGCCCGCGCCGCCCCGCTGCCGCGTCGCACCAGCCTCGCGCGCTGGGCGGGCGGGCCGACTTCGATGAGGACGAGGGGGAGGATGGTGGAGGTGGAGGAGGAGGAGGAGGGGGATGGGGTAGAGGAGGATGGGCAGGAGGAGGAGGACGAGGAGGAGGAGGAGGAGGAGGAAAAGGAGGAGGAGGAGGAGGAGGACGTGGAGGAGGCAGGGGAAGAGGAATATAATAATGAATATGAGTAAACGGAGAGATGTGATTGCTCGGGAGCTGCAGAAGGCTCCTGCGTTTTTTGTTGTGCTTCTTGGGCCGTATGATGGGTGTCTTGGGGGGCATGGGGTGTCTTGGGAGCCTTTCTGTGGAGGGCGTTCCTGACCGTTTGAGGGGTTCCTAGGGCTTCCTGGGACCTCCTGGAGCCTCCTGGGGCATACTGAGGCCTTCTGGGGCCCCCTGGAGCCTCCAAGGGACCTCCTTCTCGGGCCTCCTGGGGCCTCCTGGGGCCTCCTGGAGCCTCCTGGGGCGTCCTGGGGCGTCCTGGTACTTCCTGGAGCCTCCTGGGAATTCACGGGGCCTCCTGGAGCCTCCTGGGACCTCCTGGGAATTCACGGGGCATCCTGGAGCCTCCTGTGGCCTCCTGGGGCCTCCTGGGGCCTCCTGGGGGGCCGTCCGAGCGGAGGGTGGGGGTGGGGGCGGGGGGGGCGGCTGGGAAGTGATGCTGGTCGTCGCGACGGGGGAGGGGGAGGGGGAGGGGGAGGGGGAGGGGGAGGTGGAGGAGGAGGAGGAGGAGGAGGAGGAGGAGGGGGGGAGGGGGAGGAGGAGGAGGAGGAGGAGGAGGGAGGAGGAGGAGGAGGAGGAGGAGGAGGAGGAGGAGGAGGAGGAGGAGGAGGAGGTCGGGATGAGCAGGGGGCCAAGTTCTCATCCGACTCCTCCTCTGGACCTACGGGAGGGCGCCTTTCACGGGCGCCCTGCGTCGCAGCATCCTCCAACCCTCCCCTTCTCCAGGAGCCAGGAACCCTCCCCTCCCAAAACAGGACTCTTCCCTGCCCCCTCCTCAGCGACGGGGACCCCCCCCCCCTTCGGGAGACTCCCGCCCCCTCCCGAACCCCGCCCCCCTCCCGCCCCCCCCCCCTCCTTTTCGGAAGTCGGGTGGGTGGGCGGGGGTCATCACGCTGCTCCTCGCCCCCCCCCATCGCCCCTGGGGGCGGGGGCGCGCCCCCCCCCTCCCCGCGCGCTGGCAAGCGACGACCCACACGACGACGATGACGAGAAGAGAGCAGTTTTTTTGTTTCGAAAAGAACAAACACGCCCACCTCTAATGCGTGTCGAAGCGGGCCCATCCTGCCTGCCCCAAGCTCAGAGTTCGGGGTGGTCGGCGCGGGGGAGGTGCGAGTCGTTTCGAAAAACACACACACACACACTCACATTTGCACACCGCGGCCTGCTCCCTTAGATGAACACTGAAATCGGGGGTCGTGGCGGGGGGCGCTCTTGCGCCACCTTTTCTGGTCGTTGTACCAGGGCGTTTTTTTTTTTTTTTTTTTTTTTTTTTTTTTTTTTTTTTTTTTTTTTTTTTTTTTTTTTGTTTTTTGTTTTTTGTTTTTTTTTCCTTCTCGAAAACGCCGGCAGCGGGGGCTATGGTGGAGGGGGGGGCATAGCACGGCGCCCTCCCCGCCGTGTGGGTCTGGCACCACAGACTGTGGTGCCGGACGCACTCCAGCCGTGCCGGGGACGCACTGGAGGGGGGGAGGAAGCTTTACGTCATGGGGGGTGCCTAACGAGCGTTATGGACCAGAGGGTAGCAAAAACTCTTTCGAACGACGAAGATGAGCACGATGACGACGATCACGATCACGAATACGACGGACGACAACGACGACGAGAAAAACAATGACGAAAACAACGACGAGGAGGTCGACGACGACAACAACGACGAAGAACACGATGACGACGAATACGAACACGACGACGACGCAGAGGAGGAGGAGGAGGAGGACGACGACGACGACGGAGGGCGGGACCCTGCCAGTGGGATCGGGCGGACGGGACATTTACAGCAGGCGGGCGGGATTTCAACAATTCGAGCGGACGGGACCCTAACTGACGGATCGGACGGGAAATTGAAGCGGGCGGGCGGGCTTTCAAACAGCCGAACGGGCGGGACCCTGACGGGCGGGTCGGGTGACCGGCACCCTAATGGAAGAGTCGGGCGGGCGGGGCCTGATCAGGCGGGTGGCGAGCGGGACATTGAAGCGGGCGGGCAAACTTTCCACCATTCGAGCGCGCGGGACCCTAAGGGGGGGTCCGGGACCCTAACAAGCGGGTTGGACGGGCGAGACCTTGAAGCGGGCGGGCGGGCTTTCAACTGTTCAAGCGGGCGGGACCCCATGAGGAGGGTGAAGCGGGCGGGACCCTAACGGGCGGGTTGGGCGGGCGGGGCTCGAAACAGGCGAGTCGGTCGGTCGGGACATAAAAGCGGGCGGGTGGGCGGGACATTACGTGTGAGAATTCGCTGATCGGGCACCATTCGTCCTCCTCGTCGTCGTTGTTGTATCCGTGGCCGCAGCCGCAAACGCCGTCGCCGTCGCCGTCGCAGTCGCTATCGTGGTCGTCGTCGTCGTCGTCGTCGTCGTCGTCGGCGTGGTCGTCGACGTCGTCGCCGTCGTCGTCGTCGGCGTCCTCGTCGCCGTCATCGTCATCGTCATCACTATCGTCATCGTCGTCGTCGTCGTCGTGGTCGTGGTCGTGGTCGTGGTCGTTGTCGTGGTCATTGTCGTCGTCGTCGTCGTCGTCGTCGTCCGTGTCGTACTGTCGATAGTCGGGACAATCGTCGTTATCGTCGTCTTCGCGGGTCGCCGTCAGCGGGATACTGTGTACATACTACTCGTTGATCGGGCACAATTCGTCCTCGTCGTCGTGGTCTTCAGCATCGTCGTCGTCCGTAGCAGCGTCAACGTTATCAGTGTCGTCGTCGTCGTCTTCTGCGTCGTCGTCGCCGCCGCCGCTGCCGCCGTCGTCGTCGTCGTCGTCGTCGTCGTCGTCGTCGTCGTCGTCGTCGTCGTCGTCGTCGTCTTCGTCGTCGTTGTCGTCATCGTCGTCGTCGTCGTTGTCCGTGTCGTACTGTCGATCGTCGGAACAATCGTCGTCATCGTCGTCTTCGTGGGTCGCCGTCAGCGGGACACTGAATTAAAAAATTACTCGTTGATCGGGCACGGTTGTCCTCGTTGTCGTGGTCTTCAGAATCGTCGTCGTCCGTAGCAGCGTCGACGTCATCAGCGCTGGCGTCGTCGTCTTCTTCGTCGTTGTCGCCGTCAGCGGGACACTGAGTGTTCGTTGATCGGGCACAGTTCGTCCTCGTCGTCGTGGTCGTCAACATCGTCGTTGTCCGTACCAGCGTCAACGTCATCAGCGTCGTCGTCGTAGTCGTCGTCGTTTTCGTCGTCGACGTAGTCAACGTCGTCGTCGTCGTCGTCGTCGTTGTCGCGTCCGTCGTGTTCTACGTCGTCATCGTCGTCGTCAAGGTCGTCGTCGTCGTCATCGTCGTCGTCGTCGTGGTCGACGTCGCCGTCGACAGCGTCGTCGTCGTCGTCGTCGTCCTCGTCGTCGTCGTCGTCGTCGTCGTCGTCGTCGTCGTCGTCGTCGTCATGGTCGTCGTCGTCGTCATTGTTGTCGTCCGCGTCGTCGCCGTCTTCTTTGTCTTAAGTGTTTGTCTGCGCGCACGGAAGGAGAGGTCAGAGAGTGCCGGGGACTTCGGGGGGAGGGTATTTAGGACCCCCCTGTACCCCTCGATGCGCACAAAGCATACCCTCCTTTTGACCCCTTGACTCCTGCTCAACACATGCCCTATTCGCGTCCATCCTGGAGGTTCCAAAACCGTTTGGATATTGGTACTAATCGCATTACTCAGCCAGCCGGGGTCCCGCGCCCTGCTCGGCTCGGCCTCGGCCTCGGCGCGCTCCTCTTCGATCGCAGCGGCCTGGTCCGCCTCAGCGAGAAGCAGCGCCAGGTGCTGGTCCTCCTCGGGCCGCCACGGGTTGAACTCTTTGGCCTTGCATGGGGGGCAGGCCGGCAGAGAATTCGAGTGCTTCTGTAGAAGCTCGGAAGCTTTTGCAGCTCAGGGGCTACAGAAGCGTAGAGCCCAGAACTTTTTGTAGCGCGTATGGCTTCAGGGCTTCTGGAGAGCAGATCTTTGTGAGGGGGGCCAAGCCGTCGGAGTCGCTCCATCGGCCCTCGGTCGCCAGGGCACTTCCGGGGGGGGGCGCCGCAACTGCCCGAGACGGCCCTTCCGAAACCCGAGCCGTCGCCGAAAACTTGTTTTTTGGGAGCGCGGCGCCAGGGCGCTGGATGGGGGAGGAGGAAGAAGATGAGGGCCGACGTGAATCACTGATGCGCCAACGATGCTGCCACGCACCGTCCAGTCCCAAGCCCACTCCAAGATACTCACCACAGGCAGCGGCCCCTCGAAAGACGAGCGCCCCGTGAGGTTTCCCTTGTGGCGGTAGCCTCGTTTTGGAAGGGGATTGCCATGCGTCCTTCGAGCTAGCACGAATGTAAAGAGGTAGGGCCACCATTTTCGAGGAGGCGTCCTGCGAGAAACCTGGATTGAACAAGGAAGACCTGCGATCTGTGTAACTGATTTGTAACTTTACACTTATGATCAAAGAGCTAAGAGCCAAGCGGGAACCATCTTTCGAACATCGGCCACCATCCGCCGGTGTACTCTATCACAAATTGACACATGTAGTCTTTTTATGTGAAGACGTCTCTAATCATACTTCGATTTTGGGAATTGTCGATCTCTGTTCGTGTTACCGGGCTCTTTCTATTTCCGGCTCCACAAGAAAAAAATCAGACGATCTGACACCGCATGGGGATCCCCAAAACTTATGCGGAAGTAGACTAATATGGGAGTGCAGAGTCTCTTTCCCGTCTCCTCATCGCCCTTCTCCTTGTCGCCTTGACGGATTCCCTCTTCCCGCCACCTGCCCTGCCTCCTTCTCGTCGTCCTGCTTCTTCTTCTTCTTCTTCTCCAGCCACTTCCTCCCCCACCTTTTTGCCAAGGGCACGTAGGTCGATGTCCCTTTGCGCCGTTGCCGCCACGGCCAGCACGAGCGCGCTCTCCGATGGCCAGATCGCGAGACCGCTGGGGCAACCCTGTCGGCCAGGCCGTTGGGACAACACCGCGAACCGCTGTGGCGCGGGAGCAAGCCGCTGGGACAATCCCGCAGGTCTCGAGCTACTCGCGGCCGCGCTCAAGCGGGAAGCAGCGCGAAGCCCAGCTCTGTCGCGAGCTGCTCCGCCTCAGCCCTGGAATTCCCAACAAACTTGTCGATCTTCCTGAGCGCCTTCCTCAGGGAAACCGGCGACCCGCGCTCCAGGAACTGTCGCGCGGGCGGCCGCAGGATCAGCATGTTCCGCATGCACTTCCTCAACATTCACTGACGGACGGGGCTTCCGATCGAGACTTCCGCCATAATCGAGCTTCAAGAAGCCAGACGTGAGGACAGTTACAAGGTTCCGATGGCCCGCTCGGATTGGTAACATGAGCTGTTGGCCCCACAGGGAGGGTGCACCCGCCTGAGACTTCCTCTCCATTCAATCACAGACGACGCTGCCGCCAAAGACTCAATTCTCAAGCTTGGAAAAACCAGAAATGACGACATTTTTTAGGTTCCGATGACCCGTTCGGATTGATAACATGAACTGCGGGCCCTATGAGGAGGGGGCTCCCGCAAGAGATTTCCTCACAACTCACTCACAAACGAGGTTCCCGCTCGAGACTTCCGCAATATCCAAGGGCCAGGAATCCCAAAGTCACGACATGTACAAGGTTCCGATGACCCGCTCGGATTGCTAACATGATCTGCGGTCCCCATAGGGGGGGCTCCTGGATGCCCGAAGTGGACAAGCGAAGTCGAAATATCACCCTCTTCCTCAAGCCTCCTCCTGCTCACCCCATCTCCAGGAGGAGCATTCGGATGATGATGGTAAGTCGTAGTAACGGTAACGATGAAGATTACGGTGATAACGAATACGATGATTACGATGATGGTCACGCTGATGATGGTGATTCTGATGATGACGACTGTGGTGGTGCTAATGGTCACGATGATGACGACGATTATGAAGACGACAATGAGTATGACGTTGTTTAGGTTGAGGTTATTGTCGATTATGGAGGCGTTTACACCGAGTATGACTATGATGATTATCATGCTTATTTGAATTTTGATGACGATGATGGGGAGGAGGAGGAGGAGGAGGAGGAGGAGGAGGAGGAGGAGGAGGAGGATGAGGAGGAGGAGGAGGAGGAGGAGGGAGGAGGAGGAGGAGAAGGAGGAGGAGGAGGAGGAGGAGGAGGAGGAGGAGGAGGAGGAGGAGGAGGAGTAGGAGGAGGAGGAGGAGGAGGAGGCTGGTATGCAAAGGGGAGCGGAGAGCGTACAAGGAGGAGGCGGCGGAGGGACAACGGAGGGGAAGCGGGGAGGGGAGGGAGACCCGGCACCGGCCCCGAGCAGGCCCCCCTGCCCTGCCCCGGCCCAGCCCAGCCCTCAAGAAGACCCCGCCGCCCCAGCGTTTTGGCCTTGCGGTCCGCACGCCGCGCGAAGTCGGACCACCCGAGCGCTGCGAAGGTGCGCTCCATCTCTGGGGGCAGGGGCGCCGTGATCAGCACGTCCTCTCTGCGGTGGGGGCACCGGGGGGGCGGGGCGAACAGGGCTTTTTTCTTCTTTTAGAAGGTGCCCTGGCTCCGAGAAGCTCCCAGGGGTGTCCAAGAGGCCTTCCGCAGCGGCGCGAGGGAAAAGGGGCCATGATCCCTTCTGCGCTGGCACGGGGGAAAAGGGTCATGAGAGAAACGGGTCCTTGACCCCAGAGATTTCCCTGGGACGAACTTCCCCTCCCGGAAGTCGTCTGTTTTTGACGGCCCTGGCGCACGGGAAAGGACCCAGAGAGGCACAGAACCGCGAGAAACCTCCAGGGCCCTTTCTCCCTCAGGACCGTGTTCTTCAGTCGACTACACGCAAGAGTGACCCTGAGCAAGAGTGACCTTTGATGCGCGGCTTTTTGGGGACTGCGGGGGGGCTAAACACAAGCGCGCGAGACGTCACTGTCTCATCGCGCTCGGCGATCGGGGGACCCCACACTTGGCCCGCACCAAAGGCCACTGCGGCGAAAAGTCACTCTTATGTCTAGTCGATTCCTGGTGACCTCTGTGCCGCTGGTCCTTGCCCGCGAACGCCCGTCTGTTTTTCATGGCCCTGGCGCGCGGGAAGGGACCCAGGGAGGTGCAGAACGGTGAGAAACCTCTGCTGGGGTGACCGTGGGGGTTTCTGAGTGGATAAGGGGGGTTACAACTGGATACCAAGGTGGGTTATATCTGGCCCAATCTGGCTTATACGTGCGCTACAACATGCCCGAAGTAGCTTAGGGGGGTTTACGATCTGGGCCAAGTGGGCTACGCCCGCTTAGCGGAGTTATGTAAACCCCCTAAGCCACTCGGGGAATTTGTAACCCACTTATAAGCCAGGCTGGGCCATATCTAACCCACCTTAGCACCCACTGGTAACACCCCTATCCATTTGGAAACTCCCACGGTCATCCCAGTGGGGCCCCCCCCTCCCTCGGGACCCCGGGCTCTTCCGGGCGACCTCTACGCCACCCGTCCTTGCCCGCGAACGTCTTGATCATCATCTGCCGGCAGTGCAGCTGCAGCGGGGGCTGCGCCCCGAGCAGCTGCTTGCGCTCCCGGCGCGCGTCCTCCCTCCCTCTCTCTCTCTCACTCTCTCTCTCTCTCTCTCGGAGGAGGAGGAGGAGGAGGAGGAGGAGGAGGAGGAAGAGGAGGAGGAGGAGGAGGAGGAGGAGGGGGAGGTGGAGGAGAAGGAGGAGGAGGAGGAGGAGGAGGAGTAGGAGGCGGAGGAGAGGAGGGAGGAGGAGGAGGAGGAGGAGGAGGAGGAGAAGGATGCTGGTGAGTAGTAGTAGTAGTAGTAGTAGTAGTAGTAGTAGTAGTAGTAGTAGTAGTAGTAGTAGTAGTAGTAGTAGTAGTAGTAGTAGTAGTAGTAGTAGTAGTAGTACTAGTAGTAGTCGTCGTCGTCGTCGTCGTCGTCGTCGTCGTCGTAGTAGTAGTAGTAGTAGTAGTAGTAGTAGTAGTAGTAGTAGTGGTAGTAGTAGTAGTAGTAGGAGGAGGAGGAGGAGGAGAAGGAGGAGGAGGAGGAGGAGAAGGAGGAGGAGGATGAGGAGGAGGGGCGGCGCCGAGCGGCGGGGGAGGGTGGGAGAGCCAAGAGCGGCCTGCGACGGAGCACGCGGGTCCCCAGGATGGGCCCCAGAGCTCCAGAGGCCCGCGCCACCAAAAAGCAACGCGATGTCGGCGGTCTGGGGAGGGCCAGAACAGGCAGGGGCTCCTTCGATCTCTCTTCTCTTCCACCCTCCGGCTCTGCTCCTCTGGGTGCTGCTGCTGCTGCTGCTGCTGCTGCTGCTGCTGCTCCTCATTCTCCTTCGTACGCCGACGTTACGGCGGCTGCACGCTTCAGGGGATGTGGCACGGCGGCATGGGTTCACAGCCGCTGGGAAGCCCACCGCGAGCTCCAGGGTCGTGGCGCATGATTTTCTCAGCGGCCCCAGGACCTCCGAGTAATCCCCGCCGCAAGCCCTCGCCGCGTGCTCTCTTTGTATGGGCGCCGATATCCTCGTGCTTTTTAAAGGAGCAGGAACGATGGGGACCAGACAACTGGGCGAACAACAAGCGATGAGACAGCAGAGTGAGACCAGAACGAGACAGAGTTGACAGCGAGGACAAACATCGGCCTACGATGAGGCAGCAGGAGGAGGAGGAGGAGGAGGAGGAGGAGGAGGAGGAGGAGGAAAACGGAGGGGAGAGGCGCGACCACTGATATCCTCGCTGTGGTAGCGCACGCGGTACTCGGTCTCGAGGTTCAACCTGTCGGACAGGTCGTAGTACAGCGGGTCCCCGAGGACGGGCACCTGGGCGCCCGCGTCCGTCAGCCCCGCGCGGGTCCGCACCGCTCTCGAGATCGGGGGCCTCTGGCCGGCGCGCTGGCACTCTGGCGGCGGGTCGCGGGGCACAGCGAGCGCGCCCACGCCTGGCCAGCCATCCCCGCCCCCTCCTTTCCGGGAACGGGGGGAGGGGAGAGCGCGCGGGAAGAAGGGGGAGGGGGGGTCGACAAGCTGGGTGTGCTCTGCCCCCATAGCTGACATCCTATCCCTCCCTCCTATCCCTTGCCACCGCGCTGAGCTGTCTTCTCTATCCGCGGGCGCGTGTCATAGCCGACCTGTAACTCCAAAGAAATCGCATCCTGTTATGCGCAGTCGGACAAGGGGCATCTGCGTACATAGGAGGCAGGGGAGGAGGAGGAGGAGGAGGAGGAGGAGGAGGAGGAGGAGGAGGAGGAGGAGGAGGAGGAGGAGGAGGAGGAGGAGGAGGAGGAGGAGGAGTCTGTCTGTCTGTCTTACCCATTCGAGCTCCACATGTCTGATACAACACTCTGCATGCTCTGGGCCACGGCTCTTTCGCCTGAGCTCTCACTTTGGGGGTGCTCACGCTCCCGAGAGACCCAGCAAAAAGTCAAGTCACGTTGCTGCCAAGGGGCCTTCGGGAGCGGTGGAACGGCACCCAGCGCATCGCTGGTGTGCCCCACGCGGGGCGGGCATTCCCACATCAAGTTTTTTTTTGCACGCGGGGCCCGACCTGGCTTATTGTTAGACCAGACGCCCGAAACAACTGATACAAATTCTGCTCTACAGTCACTTCTGCCTCCACCTCCTTCTTAGATCAACACAAGGGGTGCGAGTATCGGCGGCCTTGTCCTTTTGCTGCACCTCGGCCCCCACGTCCTCGAGCGTGGCCCAAGTTCTCGACAGCGCTCAGAAGTGCGGCAATACTCTGCAACTCTGGTGGTCCTGGCCCGTGAGTGTTTTTTCTCCACCTTTTTTGTGCTCTTGATTGGGCGCATTCAGCAGCATGATCTTCTCGTCGTCGCTGGGGCCGTAGAATACTGCCTCGAACTCCAACGTCCTGATGCGGTGGCGTAACCATTTGGCGTTGGCGTGGGACTCGTCGTTCTCTGCCTTGCCCTTCTTGGACTTGTCGTCACGCTTTGCCCCTCCGCCCTCCGCCGCGTTCCGTTTGTGAGCCGAATCAGCCATCCTGTTCACCATCACGATCCACGGCATCTTGAAAGGTAATTCAAACTCCAACTGATGTGAGTGTGGGTGCGCCTGCAGATGCTCGAGATGCAGATGCCTACGGAGGTCATCGCGATTGAGCCCAACATATTCGCAGTCGTAAGACTTGATCGTGCCGTCCGTGCGTCCCCGATCTGTGTGACAGATACCTCGAAGCATAATGAAATAGTGTGCCCTGATCCCTCCTACGTCCAGTTGAACGAAATCCTCCTTTCCCTCGAATAAGGTCTCCTCGAATCCATATGTCTCTAGTAGCCTGGCACCATCGTCGAAAAGCTCGATCGTTTTGATGTCGTACAATTGCTCGCCCCTTGTATTCGCTCTCTCGTCCTCGCTCGTGTACTTGTCGATTTCGGTTCGTTCATCGTCCCGTGAGCGCCCGAAAACAACCGCCAGAGCCTGAGCACATCGCTTATGCCTGCTGAGACACTGCTGTCGCCAACTGCACTTCTGTGACTATGGACACTGAATACTGCACTGCTTGTAGTTCGAAGCGCTCACAGAGCCCATTCCCATCTGCCTCACCATTGCTGGATCGCCAGGAAGGCACCCCCGTTGGAGTACTTACATTGTGTCGCCAGGTATCGTGAAACACACCAATGTAGCTCGAAACTTCATGATCTGCCAATCTTCTATACGAAAGATGCTGTCGACCTCCTCGCACAAAGTGTCGTGATCAATGCAGTAGAAGGCGTTTCTAGCGTCGTTGAGCCTCATGACATGACTACAATATTTTTCCAAGAGTAAGCGTGCTGTACCATTACTGCTGCTTCTTGCCGCTGGCCTGGGAGACATCCATAAATGCAGGATTCAGGCTCGCCTCGTGCCAGGAGTGACGTATAGTATGCCTTTGCCAGCGTGCGCACTAGCATGATCACACGTTCGCCGTCGACGCCTTCCTTCTCATTGCCTTTGCCAATCTTACACGCATCTGACAGGATCCAGAAAAAAAAGGTAGCTTTCCACTTTCTCTGATGCCGCGGAGCAGGCACCACATGATAAAGACGGGTATCTTCTCCTGCTCCGTCTCGTATTTGCGTTGCTGCCTCCGCTTGTCAACCAAATTCGGAAACATTGCCACACGAAGAAATTCCGCACCGATACTCTCCTGCGGTACCACTTGCCATGACCTTAACCGCCAAACCTCATGTTTGAAAGCGTCCACGTCCTCTTGCGTCACATCGGCCGCCACTGCGTTGGATTGTTCGGGCACTCTATCCTCTTCCACCCATCTCCACTTGTGCAGTCGTAGCCATTTACTGATTGCTGTGATCCGAACTGAAAGTTCCAACTGCAGATTCTCGTCCTCCAAATCATATGTTACTGTTAAACGTTCTCGCGCTGCTTGTCGATCGTGAAGTAAACCACGTAGCTCTTTTGCGTCGTCCGGGTGATATTCGGTGTAACCCTCCTTCATCGTACAAGTTGCTAGCGCTCCTGCGTTCAACGCTTCCACCAGTAACGCCGCCACTGCCATCGTGTAGTCCGTCTGACTCTTAGCCCAAGCTGCCCGTGACAAGAGGTGATCGTGTGCTACCTTCGTGAACTCCTCCCTCTTGTATCCTCGCTGTAGTAGTGCACTCGCTGTCGGCGGTTCGATTCGTACTTGCTTCTCTGCGCGCGGTTCTGGTATACGATCGTTCGACCACTGAATACCAATGCCAAGCAGAAAGTGATCCCACTCACGTTCCCATTTATGCGGCCACAGTCGCCGCATGCTTCTCTTGAAAGTGCACCATTTGACTGCTGAAATAGCCGTCGGCACTGCTATATAATCCAGAGTTCGCGTCGTACCACTCGAAGCCACGAAGGTGTAGCGTGCATCTCTCATCGTGTTCACCGTGCGTAGCTCGTGGGCCAGCAAGACAAGTAGCTCTGCTAACTTACGTTCCTCTTCACCAACGGGCCCAATAATTCCACCTATGTTCTGTGTGAAAGTAGAATTCAAATCCATTGTCAGAATCAGTATCCATTTGCCCGCATGCGTCTTCGTGAGCCACCTGATGATCGCCTCGCAGCAGTTTGAGTACCTCAGCTGGTCTTCCTTTTCCTGGGTGCCTATCTGGCTCACCACCGTCACGCTGTGCAGCTCGTCCAGTGTATCCTGGGCGCGCCCGCGGGTGTCGCTGTTCGGGTTGCAAACGACTATGCTTATCTGCCCTAGAAGCGCCGTTGACCACATCAGTCGCCATGGCGTCATGCTCCCGTTTCTACTTGCATTTCTGAATTTCTGAAGTGGCGCTGGGCGGGTCAAGCCTGGCACGGCCACTTGGAGGAGGAGGAGGAGGAGGAGGAGGAGGAGGAGGAGGAGGAGGAGGAGGATGAGGAAGGAATGGGAGGAGCAGGAGTACCAGGGGAAGGCCGTGGAGGGGAAATGGGGGGGGCAACGACGAGGAAAAAGGACTCGGATCCAGAAAAGTGGCCCGCGCTGGGGCGAGAGCACCAGTCTGAACGACGGGAGCCAAACACCGAACCGAAATGAGGCCCGCGCTCCAGCCGGAACACCAGTCTGAAACACCGAGAACAATCGATGTGTAAGCACAAATAATCGAAACAACTTTTGAAACCCCGTGTGTCAAAAAACTCGGAGAAGGCCGAACATGTTCCACACGGAGTCAGGGGAGAGCAGCCAATAGCATTCGTAGCGTGTACTTGCTGAGGGAGCTCGTGTGCTCTCACGCGCTCGGTGCATATCTTCACTCCCTCTCTCTCTCTCTCACAGCTGCACCTCGGGGAGGGGAATCTATCCTCCTCTGCTTGCCAAGCCCTGATGGGTCACGGTGAAGAGAGCCACTGGGGCGGTGGCGGCGGCGCAGCATTCGCGCCGGCAGATTAGAACGCGTGATCACTTCCAACATTGCCTGGACTGGCACCACGGACCGTCGCCTCTCTGCACATGGCGTGGGCCGCGCTACAAAACGGCCCGCTCACGTGGGCATCAGTGCTGCTCCACTGCTCCCCGTGCAGTCCACTGTTCCACATGGGCAGCGCGCCGCCGTCGCCACCATTCTCTTGGCTCAGCGCAGAAGAGCAGGATCAGCCGCCTGGCGCCTAGCGGGAGCATGATGGATCCCAAGACTTTGCCATCTTGGTTCGTCGACACAACTTCCCCGTGCAGATCACATTCCGGCACACATGTGGAGATCCCTGGGGCCATCGATCATATCCGATTGGCCGCGCGAGCAAGTCTGCGCTGAGATCCCTGCTGGACAGGCACTGAGAGGCCCGCGATCCTGGGACCCTGAGCTCCCCAGTGCCAGGCATGCCCGCCGCACAGCGAGCCCCGGGCTCTGCAACATTAGCACTCGGGCTCTCGGCAAGTGGCCCCACCTCCCAGGTGGGCTCCGCCCTGCCGTACCTCCATCCATGGGCCCCGTCTGCGTGTCTGACCCCGCTTGCCCCGACTTGCCTCGCGGCCTCTGCCTTTCAAACCTCCTTAGCCTGCGGGGCGTCCCCTGCTTCCTGGTCCCCATCTGCCTTCCCGTCCTGGCCACAGGTCCCTCTGGTTTCTCGGTCTCCCCTGGTGCTCTGGCCTCCTCGGCACTCCTGTACTCCTCTGCCTTCGCACTGATGTTAGCCTTTGCCTTTCTGCCCCCCTCCGCCCAACCGTCCTCCTTCGCGGTTGACCTCGTAATCTTCACCGCCCCTCTGCTTTCCTGCACCCGTCCTCCGCCTTCGTGGTGTGCTTTGCCCTGTTGGCCTCTTCTGCTTTTCCTGTTCCCTCGGCCATCGGTACCACATCTGCCCGCTTGCCCCTCCCTCAACTTTCTTGTCCCCCTCCCGTTTGCTGATCTCCTCAACTTTTCTGTTCTCCCCCGCCTTCTGGATCTCCTGTCTCCTCTGCCGTGCTGGCCTCCTCAGCAGTCCTGCGCTCCTCAAGCCTCGCCCCTCTGGCCTCCTGGGCCTGTCTGGCCCTCCATGCCTTCGTGCCCTTCTCTGCTTCTGCCCTCCCCCCTTCTGCTTTGTTGGCCCTTCTGCTGCCGTGCCACCCTCAACCGCTGTCTTCTGCGCCTCTGCGCAGACCTCCGTCCTCCTCCTCCTCCTCCTCCTCCTCCTCTTCCTGTTCCTGTTCCTCCCTCTCCTCCTCTTCCTCTTCCTGTTCCTGCTGCTGCTCCTCCTCCTCCTCCTCCTCTTCCTGTTCCTGTTCCTCCTCCTCCGCCTCCTGATGCGCAGCTTCTCGCCAGGCCGCGCCGCAGACCCCCCTCCGGCGGCCAAAAGGCCCTCTCGGCAGCTCCAGCCGCCGCTCGGGGCTGCTGCCCGAGGCGCTCGGCCTCCTGCCTCGCCCAGCGACGCTGGATGGGTAACCGCAGCGGAAGGTTGCGGGCGGACGTCCAGCCTGGCGAGGGCAGGTCGGGCTGCCTGTGCTGACGCGCTCGAGGCATGGGCGTGGGACAGCGGCAACGCTCCTAGAAGAAGAAAAAACAGCATGAACATACACGTGTGGTGCTCCGCGTGGATTTCTTGGATCCGTGCTGGACGAGCGCGCCAAGGGCCGCGCTGGAGGCGCCGCCAGGGGATCATTTTTCCCCAATCGGAGCTTGCCTCTGTAGGGTTCCTGGCGGATTCATATGGTTAGGTGCGGTACGGCGCCGATTTCGGCGGCACGCCCGGGTGTCTGGGTGCCCGGGTGGCTGCCTATAGCCCTTTAGCCCTATAGCCCTATAGCCCTAATAGCCCTAATAGCCCTATAGCCCTATAGCCCAAGAGCCCTATAGCCCTATAGTCCTAATAGCCCTATACCCCTATAGCCTTAAAACTTATAGCCCTATACCCCTACAGCCCTATAGCACTATAGACCTATAGCCCTATAGCCCTATAGCCCCATAGCCCTATAGCCCTCTGGCCCTATAGCCTTATAGCCTTATAGCCATAGAGCCCTATAGCCCCGTAGCCCAATAGCCCTACAAATATTATGATTGGGGTTTTTCTCTGGTCTCATTTTCTCTTCTGGAGAGAGGAAAAGAGGAGCGCGCGACCACTGAACCTCACCACTGCGTGACTGGCAGTCGCGTGAAGTAGACGAACGCCAGTCAACGAGGCATCAGTAGTATCTCCATCTTGGTGGCACGGGTATCGTGCGTCAAGGCAGTTCAGCTCGGCTGCTTCGAACATGCCTCCATCCGTATCATTCGTAGCACAATTCGTAAGTTCTGAGGCTCGGTCAACGTGCGATTGAATGTGATACGACGGTTTGCTGTAGGATACAATGGAGGCGGCAGGCATCAGCGGGCCCAGGCAATGAATGCCACCATGAACCGCAGCAAGTCCTACAGGAAAGAAGCACTGCTGCATGAGCCCTTGAGTCCTCGAAGCTCGCCGGTGCCACAGGATGTCTCCTGAGGTAGATCCTTGGCAATGCGTACAGCAAGTGATCGTCTACGAAATCGAGCAACACTGATACATATCGCGTTCCCATCCGAGATCACCCCCACAACAAATAGTGCATGAATCGTTTTTGATGCTTAGATCGAACGGTCAAGCGGTCAATCTTATGCCAAGTATCTTCCAAATAGGCTTGCACTATAGGAGTCCTAGCTCATTCTAAGTAATTGGTCTTTGGGACCCCCCCTTTTCCAATGCCCCCCACCCTTATTTCCAATGGCCCCTCCATCCCCCCCCCTTTTTCCAATGCCCCCCCTTATTTCCAATGGCACCCCCCAGCGTGCTTGCTCTTGCTTGCTTGCTCTTGCGTGCTTGCTCTCGCTTGCTTGTTCTTGCTTGTTTGCACTTGATCGCTGGCTCTTGCTTGCTTGTTACTGCTCGCTTGCGCTTGCTTGCTTCCACTTGCTTGCTTGCGCTTGCCTGATTTTGCTCCTCCGGTCCTCCTCCCGTCCTGCTCCCGTCCTCCTTGCGTCCTCCTCCCATCCTCCTCTCGTCCTCCTCCTGTCCTCTTATCTATTTGGAGTGAACGCTGGCTGATATGGACCAATCTCCACATGTGACACGCGCAATGGAAATTGCAACAACAAACATCCGTGCACTTACTCCGTGCCATCGCAAAGAAGCCGTGGTACACCAGACAATGATGCCGTGCGGCAAGCGACGCGCTGCGCAGCTCAGGTCGGCGAGCCTGCCGAACGCCAGACTGGCTAAGAAGGAGGGCGAGGAGAAGCAGGAGAAGGAGAGCAAAGGGAGCAAGCTCTCCGCTCGGGGATCCACTGACCCGGGTCAACCCAGACCCGGGTCAGTCAGGACTTGCAGAATCCTGCAAGATCCTGCACCCAAACCCGGGCCAATGCGAATGATCCTGCAAAATCCTGCGGGATCCTGCGCCCAGACCTGGGTCGGTGCGACCCTGGCCCTGCGGATTCCTGCGGAATCTGGCGCTCTGGCTGACGACCGGTTGCATTGACCCCCGTCTCTTGAGCCCCGATCCGCTCGGGATCCAGCGACCCCAGCGCCGCCGGCCGAGAGGCGGCCCCGGGCGCCTCCGCCTGAAGGCCTTGCGCCGTCCTGGCAATGGCCGCGCAAGGGGGTGGCCCGCGACCAGCCTCCAGCGGAGCGAGGAGTCGCAGCCGGCGGAAGGCCCTGCGCCTCGATCCCCGGGAAGGCTCTCCCCACCCTCCTACCCCCCTGCTCCTCCTCCTCCTCCTCCTCCTCCTCCTCCTCCTCCTCCTCCTCCTCTCCCCCCTCCCTCCCCCTCCTCCTCCTCCTCCTCTCCCTCGTCTCCTCCTCCTCCTCCTCTCCTCCTCCTCCTCTCCTTCCTCTCCTCTCTTCCTCCTCCTCCTCCCTCCTCCTCCTCCTCCTCGTCGTCCTCCTCCTCCTCCTCCTCCTCCTCCACAATTACTCAATGTGAATATTACTCTCCCTCTTCCCCTGATGACGGTTGAAAGTATTAGCCCCCCCCCCCCCCCGCGTACGGTTTTTTACACACAGGATTCCCCGGAGTTGGGTTTTCGCCTGCATTTTTTTCCAAAATGCTGCTCTCGCTGAGGCGCCAGCCTCATTTTCGGGCCCCGCTCGTTCCGAATCGTGCTCCCGCTGCAGCGCTGGCCTCATTTCCGTGCTTCCGCTCGTTCCGAATCGTGCTCCCGCTGCAGCGCTGGCCTCATTTCCGCGCTTCCGCTCGTTCCGACTCGTGCTCCCGCTGCAGCGCTGGCGTCATTTCCCGTGCCATGCCACGGCATGCAATGCAATGCTAGGTTGATGCTACGCTTTGCGGTGCTCTTCTACGCCATGCCATGCCGTGCTCTACAATGCATCGCGTACCCTTTCGGGATCATTGCCCTGCTCGACATCCGACTGTGCGAATAGAGAGGGGATCTGCGCCATGGTAAGGGATGGGAGGGAGGGGTAGGATGTCAGATATGACGCGAGCGCACCTAGCTTGTCCTCCTCCCCCCTCCCCCTCCTCCTCCTCCTCCTCACTCCTCCTCCTCCTCATCCTCCTCCTATCCTATCCTCCTCTCTCCTCCTCCCCCTCCTCCTCCTCTCCTCCTCCCCTCTCCTCCTCCCCTCCCCTCCTCCTCCTCGTCCTCCTCCTCGTCCTCCTCTTCCTCCTCCTCCTCCTCCTCCTCCTCCTCCTCCTCCTTCTCCTCCTCCCCCTCCTCCTCCCGATCAGACCACGCGAGCGGACAGACACTGAGGCAAGTGCACGCAGCCCGTAGGCGCAGTGCGCGCGAACCTGGTGGTGCCGCCCGCTGTACGGGTTCAGCTCGAGCAAGGAGAGCCCCCCGCCCAGGGGCGAGTACCGCAAGCTGCTGTACTGCGTGAGCGCCGCCAGACCGCCGTCGTCCTCGCGGCACGGCTTGGCGACCATCCGCGTGCCCCGCTGCTCCTTCGCGGGGGCGCGCAAACATGAATTAGCGATCCATGGATTTGGCGCGCGGTCGCCAAATCCATGGATCGGGGGAGGTGCCTTCCCAAAAATGCGGTCGGCGCCGCCTCGTTCGGCGGCGGAAATCCTCGATTCCCCATGGAAACGGGACCCGTCGCTAGTCCACACCCCCTTGATCCATGTTTGCGATCGCCTGGCCTTCGCGGCCACTGCCAGGGTCCACCCTCCCTCCCCCAGATGAGCAGACAATCCGGTGGCACACCTGGCTACCCAGACGACGCTTCAAAAACAGATGTGTATGATACCCCTCCCTCCACTGTTCGCCCCCTGTCGCAGCCTTCGATGCTCCTCGACGGGGGCTTGCCCCGGACCTCCGATGACTCGAGTTTTTCGAGTCCTTGGGTCTACGAGTTCCTGACCCCTCCCCTCTGGGACTGTTTCTTTATCCGGATCCGTTTTCTGACGCTCCTGGGGCTCAGAAGCTGCCCTGGAGGTCGAACTTTAAAAGCAAAAAACATTTTTTCGTTTTTTTTTGAAGGCGCAAGATGTCTGATGTCGAGAAGACATGGTAATTACTCTACTGGCGTGTGTTCCACGAGTAACATTTCGGGGGGTCTCGGCTGATGTAACTGCAGCAGGACCCAGGGCCCAATACACATGGGGCTTTGCAAGGCAGGTCCCAGGCCGGTGCCAAGGGGTGAAACTCGCGGCAAGAAGAAGGGGTCGAAGGGCAATCGCCATGCCCCCAGGGAGCTTGTGGCAGTCGCCATGAAAAAGTGGGGTCCTGAGGGAGAGGGGTCCTGATTTGGTTTCGCCACTCTCGGTCTGCCGGGGGCCCTTCCCGTTCACTGGGGCCGTCCAGCAAACGACTCGGGACATCCCCAGAGTACTACTCCCCCACGGGAACTGGCAGGGGCCAGTGGGGGCTGGGGGCAAAGGCTGGGTGTGCTATGTCCCAAGAGCCCGGATGCTTGGGAGATCACTGCACGCCAATGGACGAGGGATGGCGGAGGCCAGCTGCTGGGACCATGCAGTGGCCAGTCCCGATCCCCGTCAAGTCAGGATGAAGGCTAGTGCCAGCGGCTGGTGGAGGCTAGTGGCAAGGGGCTGATGGGAGTTGGCCCCAGGAGCCCGAACTCCTGGCCAACCAAGGAGGGGACCAGTGGTAAGGACCTGCGGCGCAGGCCAGGTCGGAACTGGCGAAAGCGAGACGGGGGCCAGCGTCAGGAGCAAATGGGGTGCTGGTGGGGGCGAGCCGAGAGTCAGGAACCCAGCAAGACCAGCGACTTCCTACTTCGACATGTAAGAACCCTTCAACACAAGCACAGTCCAGGAAACAACTGTGTACATGAATTGAACATCTGCCTTTTTTTGAAAGTGTCCGAATCGATCTGGTCTCTGGGACCATCGCGCGCGCCGTGCGCCAAGGAATGTCGATCGTGCTGCCGCCGCTGACGGCGAAGCGACGGAACTGACACAGGCAGGCCCGGGAGGCAACGCGGTTTTCCACGCACGGGTGTGAGCGTGGGCGCGGGCTTCCAGCCCTCGGCCTTCGCGAGGGGCATGTTCACGGAGCCGCTGCTCGGGACGCGCCCGCAGACCACCGCCCAGAAGGCGCGCTGCCAGAACGCCCTCTGGCGGATGGAGTCCTGCGCCGGCCGAGGCCCCGGAACGGTCTGGCCGAGGGCGAGCTGACTGTTCAATCTCCTCCTCCTCCTCCTCCTCCTCCTCCTCCTCCTCCTCCCATCCGCTGCGCCCGGTCGGGCGCTTTCCCGGGGGCGCCGCTGCTGCCCACAACAGCGTCCTCGTCCAGAGCCCGCGCGTTGTGGCCAGAGGGCCGACGGCCCAGGCGTAGAATCGGGAGGGCGGGGGGCTGCAGGGCTGGGGGCGGGAACGCGCCTGTCCAACGAATGAAGGATTGCAGAAAAACCCAAGGATTGCAAAAAAAACCCTTCGTTTTTTTGCAATCCTTCGTTTTTTTGCAATCCTTCGTTGCAATCCTTCGCGCATCTGCACCTACCTCTGCACCCAGGCGACTGTCGAGCAGGTGGCCAATACAGCATGCAACATGTGTCCTTCCTCGTGGCAGGAGGCTCGGTCTGCACGACCTCGCAAGAAATCCAGGCCTGCGCCCAAGAAAAGCCATGTCCTGCAACTGTGCCGACGTGCGCACCATTGCCCATCACTCTGACTATTTGACTCTCTGACAACCTGGGGCTGCAACCCTCCAACTCTGCATAATCAGACTATTCCTCCGCCTGGGCATCCGGGCGGGAACCCGGGCACACGGGCGCTCGGGCACGCGGGCATCCGGGCACCCGGGCACCCGGGCACCCGGGCATCCGGGCATCCGGGCACCCGGGCACCCGGGCACCCGGGCACCCGGGCATGGGGCACCCGGGCACCCGGGCACCCCGGCACCCGGGCACACGGGCACCCGGGCACCCGGGCACCCGGGCACCCGGGCACCCGGGCACCCGGGCACCCAGGCACCCGGGCACCTGGACACCCGGGCACCCGGGCACCCGGGCACCCGGGCACCCTGGCACCCGGGCACCCGGGCATTCCGGCATCCAGGCACCCGGGCACCCGGGCACCCAGGCATCCCCCAGGTGCACCCGGGCACCCGGGCACCCGGGCATCTTCTGGGCACCCGGGCAGGGGGAGGGAGGAGGAGGAGCAGGAGGAGGAGGAGGAGGAGGAGGAGGAGGAGGAGGAGGAGGACCAGAGAGAACTCAGGATGCATCAGCGATGCTGCTATACACCCTCCTGTCCCATGCCCCCTCCTCATAAGTTCATACAAGAGTCCTTCTCACACCTGGACGCGCGCCCTTGAAAAGCAGGCGCCCCATTGGCCTGACATTGATGAGGAACTGCGCGCTTTGAAGTTCAATGCATCTGGCAGGTTTTTGATGAGCAGCAATTGTTTCTTTTGCGTAAGAAATAAGCATTCATATGTGTTTGAAGAGCTATATCTCAAGCTTCTCAGAAAACCAATGGCTATGTAAGGATAGCTGTGTCCCGCATGGTAAGGTATTATTTGGACTGTTGTTCATGCCCTGGACGCATGCTAGACCAACGCGAATGTACCGCGAGGTGAGATGAGATGTCGATTTTTGGACGCACGCGCTGAAATCGAATCGTAAAACAAACGCGCGCGGGCAGAACATCTGCAACATTTTGTATTGAAGCACCGATGGGCTTCGACGGCTTTTACGTTGAACTGCTTGCAATACGATTGTGTTTGGTATGGGTTTGACATGTTCGCGCGCGCGTGGACGTTGCATGATGTTTTGCATGGGATTATGACAACTGCGTTTTACATGTGCACGAATGTGCGCGGCGCTATTGCGAGAGCCGCATTTTGAAAAGGAACCGGCCTCCATCCTTGAAACTGTTGGAAACGTTTAAGACGAATGTGCGCGGCGCTAAGGAGACAGCCCAATTTTGAGAACCACCTGCCCTCCATCTCTGTAACTTTTGGAAACTTTAAAGACGATTAGGCGAGACCGCATTTTGAAAAGGAACCGCCCTCCATCCCTGTAACCGCTGAAAACTTTTAAAACGAATGTGCGCGGCACCTTAGCGAGAACCCAATTTGGAAAACGACCCGCCCTCCATCCCTGCAACTGTTGGAAACTTTTAAAACGAATGTGCGCGGCGCTGAAGCGAGAGATCAATTTGGAAAACCACCAGCCCTCCATCCTTGCAACTGTTGGAAACTTTTAAGACGAATGTGCGCGGCGCTGATGCGACAGCCCAATTTGGAAAACCACACGCCCTCCATCCTTGTAACTGTTGGGAACCTTTAAAAAGAATGCGCGCGGCGCTAATACGAGAGCCCA
>CAUYUJ010015742.1:127500-162500 GCA_963575745.1 Prorocentrum cordatum
GGCCGATGAGCCCCGCCGCCGCCGCCGCCCTCCTCCTCCCCCTCCTCTCCCCAAGATTCCCTCCCCGTGCTCCCTCTCCTACCCCTCCTACGTGCCCCTCCCCCTCATCCCCCTCCCCACACTCGGCCCCCCCTCCTTCTCCTGCTGCTCCTCCTCATCTTCTTCTCCATCCCTCCTCCTCGATCTCCACTTCCTCCTCCTCCATCCCTTTCCTGATAAATGGCTACTCCGGGTCGCACCTCCAGACGTGTCCGTAGGCTGGCTCGAGCGTTTCGCTTGAGACCTCTTCGCCGTTTTTGACTCTGAAGCTTGAACTTTGCAACGGTTTGAAGGATGGAGGGCGAGCCATTTTCAACATTGAGCTTTCGCGTTAGCGTGGCGCACATTCTTCTTGAAAGTTTGCAGCAATCTCAAAATTGAGAATGACCCGTTTTCAAAATGGAGCTCTCGCCTTAGCGCCGCGCGCATTCGTCTTCAGAGTTCGCAGAAGTTCAAAGATGGAGGTCGGGTCCTTTTCAAGCAGTGGCTCTTGCCTTAGCGCTGCGCATATTCGTCTCAAAAGCTTCCAGCTGGTTCAAGGATAAGTGGGATTGAAGTCCCAACAATTGTGCTCTGGTGCGACATAGGATCGTCAGGACGCAACAATCACCTGGTTCCGCGGTGTCGTAATCCCAGGAATGGTGTTCTGGCGCGATTCAGGATTGTCAGGACGCAGCAGTCACGTTGACTCGTTGCGTCGAAGTCTCAGGCACTGTGTTTTGGCACGATCTAGCCTTCTCATCAAGTTTATGAAATTGATGGGTGCCCGAATCCTATCAAAAGTCTAATGTGCAACTGGTATAATATTGTATTTTCTTGTCCTGGCGAGGCATCTCCCATTTGTCAAGAGTCTGGGGAAGTGTAATCCTTCCTTTTATGAATTCTTCGGGCGGGTGTGCCACTTCCTGCGATGAACATAAACTCTTGTAGGGACTCATCAACAGGGAACTCGGAGGGAGGGTTTAATGCAGCATCGCTGAATCATCTTGGGTTTACACTGGTCCTCCTCCTCCTCCTTCCCCTCTCCCTGTCCCTCCCCCTCCTCCACCTTCCCCTCTTCTCCTCCTCCTCCTCCTCCTCCTCCTCCTCCTCCGCCGCCCCACTGCCACTGATCCTCCTCGCCCTCCCCCTCCCCCGCGCCCTCCGAACCCCTCGGCTTCGGTTGGGGAGGCGGGGGCTCCAGCTCCCCGACGGAGGCCGGACCCGTCGCCCCGGCGGTGGGCGCAGTACGTCCGGGGACGCCCTCGCCGTCGCTGCGGCAGTCTTCTCGGGCGCGGCGCTCGGCCGCGACCGCTGTGGCCGCTCGGCGGCTCCCCGACGGAGGCCGCGACCGACTGCCCCGGCGGTGGGCACGTCGTGGCCGTCGGCGCGGCCGTCCCCTCGGCCGCTGGCGTGCTGCGGCGCGGGCGGCCGCGAAGGCACCCGCCCGGGCGAGCCCTCGCCTGGTCTGCGCCCTCGTCGTCGTGCTCCTCCCCGGGGTGCCTCTTGGGTGGTGCAGCTTAGCCCCCAGGATCCAGCCGCGGCCCTGGCGAGAAGACAACCGTGGCCCCTCCTCATCCTCCTTCTCCTCTTCCTTCTCCTCCTCTCCTCATGTCACGCTACCGTGAAGTGTGCTGGGGCTTTCGTGAGTGGAATTGCGAAGCGGTTGGGAAGGAAAACCATCGGTTTTTCAACCTTTTCATCAAATGCTTCCAAGCAGGCCTCTCGCGCGCGCATGTCGATCGCTCGAACGCTCTTGAGCGCAACCCGTCGCAAAAACCGATTGAAAAAACGGAGCGAAGCACGTACGCCCGCGTCGTCGCGCGCGCCTGCGGAAATCCTTCAACAACCTTCGGTTTCTCAGGGATTTCACAATCGGCTGTCCTGAGAAACCGATGAACGCATGGTTTTGCACCATCAGCTATCACAACAAAGTGCGCTCGCTTTTGCAGAATCTTAAGGTAACCACATGTTTTCCAACATTTTCATGGCATTCGGCCAAACAAGCTTCTCGCGCCGCATGTCGAAATCATGGCGCGCGTGCTGGGGGGGGGGCGCGATCCGTGTCACACAAAAATAACGCCACTGTCGCGCGTCGGCCGCGCGCGTATGTCGAATTCCCCCCAAAACCTTCTTCACCGACGCGAGGACGCCGCATCGTCGCCGTCCATGGTCGTGCCGTCGTCGCTGTCATCATTGTCACCAACATCGCAACTATCATCATCATGTCTACCATTGTCGACTTTACGATGATACTGCGCCAGCCCAAGTCGCGGACTCGCACTGAAATGCCCGCTGGGATGTGCACGGGGGTCAGCGCCACCGCGGCCGCGTCGGTCGCGCCAAACTAGCTGGCCGCTGCGCGCGCGAGCATGCGCGGGCTAGCGCGGCCGCAGATATGCACCACCCAACACCAAGCACTCGTCGCAATCGCCGCCGCCTGGGTTTTTCAAGCCAAGTTGCGAGGGGGTGGGTGGGATGGTCGCGCGAGCAGTGGAGTTGACAACTCACTGCGGTCAAGAATTAATTGGCCCTCATCGTTTGCACCGCGTACGTCTGTTTCACCACACATACTCTCCTCTCAACAAATGTGATAGGATCTACCTCCCGGGCCCCCCTGTGCTTAACGATCCCCCTGTCCGTACTGCAATTTACATCTTATTCGGCCCCACCGTCCCTCCTAAACATGAGTGCGTATCATCCCAGGCAGGCCAGTGTCCCCCCCCTCGCCCTCTGCAAAACAAAAAGGACGCGATGCGCGCACTCTCGTTTATCAAAAGTCACCAGTTCTGTTTTCCAAACCCGAGCAACACATGGGACGAATTGCGCGCGCGCGTTGTCGCGCGCCGCGTTGTCGCGCGCGCCTGCGGAAATCATTTGAATCGTTAGGTTTCGCAGGGATTTCAAAATCGAGTGGCCCGCAAACATAAAAATGCATTGTTTGGCAGAAAGTATGTTCAACAAACGCCTGCGCGCGCGCTCTTGCGTATTGTTGCTGAAAGAAATCAATTGGCTTGTCGACGTGTCCATCGCGTGCCAACAGGCGTGCCTGTCGCGCGTGCATATCGCCATCGCTCGAACGCCATTGCGTGCGTGATATCGCAAGAATACCTCGCACAAAAATGGGGCGACATGCACGCGCGCGCGTCGTCGCGATCGCATGCGGAAGTATTTCAAAAACCTGGGGTTTCGCGTGGACTTCGAAATCTAGCGCACTGGAAACACATAAAAACACATGGCTTTGCAACCGTCAGTTTTCAAAACAGCCGGCGCTCGCGCTCCTGCATCGTCGAAAGAAGCAATTGGCTTCCCAACGTGTTCATTACATCATTTTCGGCCAAACGGGCCTCTCGCGACGCGTGTCGCCATCGTTCGAACGCCCTTGCGCGCGTGCTGGGGGGGGGATGGGGGAACGACGCGTGTCGAATGAAGCCATGTGGGCCACTGTCGCGTGTCGGCCGCGCGAGTGTCGAATTCCCCCCGCTGCCTTCATCGCCGTCGCGAAGACGCCGTCGTCGTCGTCGTCGTCGTCGGTGTGATCAGCATCGGCGCCGTCGCTGGCTGCGCCGTCGCCGTTGTCATCATCGTCGCCGGCGTCGCGACTGCCATCGTCGTGTCTACCGCTGTCGACTTCGCGATGATGCCGCACCCGCCCGAGTCGACTACTCGCGCTGAAATGCCCGCTGCGAAGTGCCTGGCGGTCAGCGCCGCTGCGGCCGCGTCGGTCGCGCCAAACGAGCTGGCCGCTGCGCGCGCGAGCATGCGCGGGCTAGCGCGACCGCAGAGATGCACCGGCCAGCGTCGAGCGCTCGTCGCAATCGCCGCCGCGCGCGCGTGCTCGTCGCGGAACAAGTTGCGGGTGAGTGGGATGGTCGCGCGAGCAGTGGAGTTGACAACTGCGAGTTCCACGAACGAAATCTCTTCTCTCAGAAATTATCAGGGCCCCCCCTGGGGTGAACGGTCCATCCTGAGTGTGAATTCGTGCCGCCCCAGCCAGGCTGGAACTCGCCCTTCCCCTCATCGACCGCAACAGATACTATGCGCGCGTACTCGTTTATCGAAAACCATCAGTTTCCAAAAACCCTTGCTTGCAACGTATGGGGCGAAGTGCACGCGCGCGCGTGTGGTCGCGCGCGCATGACGGAACCCCTTTCGAACCTTGCGTTTCGTACGGATTTCAAAATCAGATGGCGCGAAAACGTATGCACGCACATGGTCTCGCAATGTGCTTCAAGCAGCGCTCGCACTCTTGCGAATTCTTAGGACACCCATCGGTTTTCAATCTTCTCCTAACGTGCTACCAATGGGCCTCTCGCGCGCGCGTCGGAGTCGTTCGCGCGCCCTTGCGCGCGTGCTGTCGCGAGAATTCCTTGCCGAGAATTGGGCGAAGTGCGCGCGCGCGTCGTCGCGCGCGCGCTCCGAAATTTTCAAAAACTCTTGGCTTCGAAAGGATTCCAAAACCGAGTGCCCCGAACGCAAATAATATTCTTGGTTGTGTAGGATCAGTTCCCCTACCGAAAAAATGAGCTCGCGTTCTTACGAACCCAGGGAAAACATCGGTTTTTCATGTCCACGAAAAATTCAATCAAGCGGGCCTTTCGCGCCGCATGTCGACATCAATCGAACGCCCTTGCGCGCGTGCTGGGGGGGGGGGGGGGGGGGGGCGATCCGTGTCAAATGAAACCATGCGGGCCGCTCTCGCGCGACGGCCGCGCGCGCGTGCAACTCCTTCCGAAGCCCTTGTCGCCGACGCGAGGGTGCCGTCATCGTCGTCGGCGCGATCATCATCGGCGCCGTCGCTGGCCGTGCCGTCGCCGTTGCCATCGTCGCCGCCGGCGTCGCTACCATCGCCCTCGTGTCTACATTTGTCGACGTCGCGATGGTGCCGCCCCCGCCCAAGGCGCGGGCTCTCACTGAAGTGTTCGCTGGGAAGTGCCCGGGGGTCAGGGCCACCGCGGCCGCGTCGGCGGCGCCAAGCTAGCTGGCCGCTGCGCGCGCGAGCATGCGCGGGCTAGCGCGGCCGCAGAGATGCGCCAACCAACGTCGAACACTCGTCGCAATCGCCGCCGCGTCTGCATGTTCGTCGCAGAACGAGTTGCGGGTGAGTGAGACGGTCGAGCGAGCAGTGGAGTTGACAACTGCGAGTTCCACGAATGAGATCTGTTCTCTCAGGAGTTTTTAGGATCCCCCCCTGGGGTGGACAGTCCATCCTGAGTGTGAATTCATGCCATCCCAGCCAGGCGGGAGTTCGCCCTCCCCCCCTTCATCCCTCGCAACAAATACTACGCGCGCGCTCGTTTATCGAGAATCAGCAAATTCCACGACTCCCTTTCAACAAATGGAACTAAGTGCACGCGCGCGCGTTGTCGCGCGCGCGTGTGCCGAAATCCTTCAAAAGCCATGGGTCTCGTAAGGATTTCAAGATAGAGTGTCGCGACGACGTGTGAGGGCACACGGTTTCGCAACGCATGTTTTCAAAAAAGCACGCGCCCGCGCGAGTGCGAATTCCAAGGGAAAGACCGTGGGCTTCTCAACGCCTTCATAACATGCTACCAAACGAGCCTCTCGCGCGAACATGTCGGAATCGTTCGCGCGCCCTTGCGCGCGCGCCGTCGCCGGAACCCCTTGCAACAGAGGGGGCGAAGTGCGCGCGACGTCGCGAACTCCTTCCCACACCATCGATTTCGTACCGGTTGCAAGGACGAGTGCCCCATAAACGAATCAAAACGTGATTTCGCAATACCACTGTCCAAAATAAAAGATCATGCGCTCGCGGTCGTGTGGATTCTGAAGAAAGTCGTAGGTTTCCAACATTGTAATCCAATTCAGCCGAGCGGGATTCTCGCGCCGCATGTCGAACTCATTCGAACGCCCTCGCGCGCGTGCTCGGGGTGGGGGTGGGGGGGGGGGAGGTCGCGATCCGCGTCAAATAATGCCGCGCGGGCCAATCGTGCGCGTCGGCCGCGCGCGTGTCGAACTCCTTCAAAAACCTTCATCGCCGACGCGAGGACATCGGCATCGTTATCGGCGGGCGTGATCAACGTCGGCGCCGTCGCTGGTCTTGCAGTCGTCATCGCCACCGTTGTCGCCGTCGTCGCTACTCTCGTGATCGTGTCTACTGTTGTCGGCGTCGCCGAGATGCCGCGCCCGCCCAAGTCACCGACTCGCACTGAAGTGCCCGATGGGAAGCGCCCAGCGGTCAGCGCCACCGCAGCCGCGTCGGTCGCGCCAAGCTGGCAGCTGCGCGCGAGAGCAGACGCGGGCTAGCGCGGACGCAGAGAGGCACCAGCCAACGCCCAGCGCTCATCGTAATTGCCAGCGCATGGCTTTTGCAAACCAAGTTGCGGGTGGGTGGGTGGGATGTTTGCAAGGGCGTGTAATGTGTCAACTCATTTGTAAACATCAGTTCTCTCTTGTCTTTTGATTGTGAAAAAAAACCATCAAGAGACTCTCCCCCCTCCCCCCAGGACCTTTTCGCATTGCAATTTGCATGTCATTCTGCCCCATCGTCCATCCTATATATGAGTTCATGAGATCCAGGGCAGGCCCGTATCGCCCCCTCGTCAGTCTCTGCAGAAAGTACTATGCGCGCGCACTCGTTTATCCCAAACCATAGGTTTACCATAATCCCTTACCCCAGATGAGACGGAGTGCACGCGCGCGCGTCGTTGCGCGCGCGTGCAAGAATCCTTAAAAAACCGTCGGCTTCGTGCGGATTTCAAAATCAAGCGTCCAAAACACAAATAACGCACATGTTGTCGCAACGCGGATTCTCAAAACAACTTGCGCTCGCGCTCTTGCGAATTCTTCAGATTTTTTTAAATTATTAGAAAAAGGGGTTTTCAACATTTTAAGAACATGCCACGAATCGGGCTTCGCGCGCGCATGTCGAAATCATTCGAACGCCTTTGAGCGCGTGCCGTTGCGAGAACCCTTTTGCAAATAATGAGACGACATGCATGCGTGCGCGCGTCGTCTCGCGCGCATGCCGACATCCTTCAGAAACCTTCGGTTTCGTAGCGAATTCAAAACCGAGTGTCCAAACGCATGCAAAAACACATGGCTTCGCAACGTCAGTTTGCAAAGAAGCGTGCGCTCGCGCTCTTGCGAATTCTTGAGAAAACCACAGGAATTTTCATCAATTTCATGGAATTCTGCCAAGCGGACCTCTGGCGCCACATGCCGGCATCATTCGGGCGCCCGTGCGCGCGTGATGGGGGGGGGGCGCGATGCGCGTCGACGAAAACAATGCGGGCCACTCTCGCGCGTCGGCCGCGCGCGCGCGTCGAACTCTTTCCGCGACCTCCACCGCCCGCGCGAGGACGTCGTCGTCGTCGTCGTCGGCTAGATCAGCATCGGCGCCCGCGCTGGCCGCGCCGTCGTCGTTTTCGACATCGTCACCAGCATCGCTACTACCATCGTCGTGTCCACCGTTGTCGACGTTGCCGTGATGCCGCGCCCGCCCAAGTCGCCGACTCGTAATGAAGTGTCCGCTGGGATGCGCCCAGCGGTCAGCGCCGCCGCGGCCGCGTCGGTGGCGCCAGACTAGCTGGCCGCTGCGAACGCGTGCTTGGGTTGGCGCGGCCGCAGAGATGGACCAGCCAACGTCAAGCACTCATCGCAATCGCCGCAGCATGGGATTTTGCAGACCAGGTTGCGGGTGGATGGGTGGGATGATTGCGCGAGCAATGGAGGTGGTCAAGCGCGGTGCAGGGTAGTCAAATGCACCGCGTAGACTCTCCTTTTCTAAAGAATATTCGGACCTGCCCGCCCTCCCCCTCCCCTGGATTCAACCGCCCGCCATTCCGTGTGCAGTTAACATGTGATTCTGCCGCATCGTCCAGCCTGAATCCGAAGTCATACCACCCCAGCCAAACCGGTGATGGTTCCCCGCCTCGCCCCCCGCCAAAAATTCTTTGCGCGCGCGCTCGCTGATGAAACGTCGACAGCTTTAAACAATCCCTTGCAGCAGATGGAACGAAATGCACGCGCGCACGTCGTCGCGTGCGCGTGCCACGACCCTTCGGGAGCCATGGGCGTCGCGCGGATTGCAGCGTCGAGAGTCGCGAACACCTATGAACGCGCATGGTTTCGCAGCACAGGTTCTCAAACAAGTCTGTGCCAACGCTATATATATGTATATATTATACATATATGTCATCGCTGTCATCGAGGGCGACCAAACGGGCCTCTCGCGCGCGCGTCGGAATCGCTCGAACTCCCCTGTGCGCGTGCTTTCGCAGGAATCCACGGCAAAAGCACGGGGCAAAGTGCGCGCGCGCACGTCGTCGCGCGCGCGCGCCGAAATCCTTGGACAACTTTGGGTTTCGCGGGAATTTCAAAACTTAGCGCCCCGAGCCATCGAGGAGACGCAATGTTCTGTAGCGTCAGTTTTCAAACATGCCTGCGCTCGCGCTCCTGCAAATTCTTAAATAAACCATCGATTTTCCAATATTTCCATCACATCCTGCCAACTGGGCCCCTCGCGCTGCGCGTTGAAATCATTCACGCGCCCTTGCGCGCGTGCTGGGGGGGGGGGGGGGGGGCAATCCGCGTCGGGTAGAACTAGGCGGGCCGCTCTCGCGCGTCGGCCGCGCGCGCGTGTCGAGCTCCCTCCGCAACCATCATCGCCGACGCGAGGGCGTCGACGTCGGCGCCGTCGCTGGCCTTGCCGTCGTCGTTGCCGCCGTCGCCACCGGCGTCGCCGCCGTCATCGTCGCGTCTACCGCTGTCGACGTTGCCGCGATGCCGCGCCCGCCCAAGTCGCCGACTCGCATTGAAGTGCCCGCTGGGAAGCACCCGGGGGTCAGCGCCGGCGCCGCCGCGTCGGCGGCGCCAAACTATCTGGCCGCTGCGCGCGCGACCATGCGCAGGCTAGCGCGGCCGCAGAGATGCGCCGGCCAACTCCAAGCACTCATCGCAATCGCCGCCGCGCGGTTTTTGCAAACCAAGTTGCGGGTGGGTGGGTGGGATGAGTGGGCGAGAAGTGGAGTGGGCAGCTCGCTGCGAACAGAAATCCGTTGCACCGCGTAGATTGCGCCGCGGAGTTTGCGCCGCATAGAGTGCGCCGCATAGTCTGCGCCGCGTGGATTGCGCCGCGTAGATTGCACCGCGTAGATAGCGCGGCATAGTCTGCGCCGCAAGAATTACACCGCGTAAGTTGTACCACTCATATGGCGCCACATAAACTGCGCCTTGTAGGTTGCACCGCGTAGTTTACACCGATCAGATTCCCCGTTCTCAAAAAGGATTAGGACCCCACTCCCCGGATTGACCGCCCCCTGGACACGTGCAAGTTACATCTGATTCTGCCCCGCCGTTTATGCCTTATCTGCGCGCGCTTGTTTATCGCGAGTCATTCATCTTCCAGAAAGCCTCTGCCAACAATGGGGCGAAGTGCGCGCGAGCGCGTCGTCGCGCGCGCGTGCTGGAATTCTGCGGGAACCCGGGAAAACCGAACAGATTTTCAAATCGAGTGTCCCAGAGGCATATCACACATTCATGGCTGTATAACACCAGCTTCAAAGCATGTCTGCGAGCTCTTGCTAGTTCTGAAGGGAACCATCGCCTCTTTGTCATTGTCATTCCTATATGAACAGCATTTTCACCAACCGCGACCAAGCGGGCCTCTCGCGCCCGCCATTGCGTGGTTGCCATGGGGCGGGGTGAGGTGGGGGTAGCGGGGTGGGCGCGATCCCTGTGAAATAATACAATGCGTGCCACTCGCGCCCGTCGGCCGCCCGCGCATGTCGAAATCCTTCCTGTGCCCTCGTCGCCGACGCCTGGGCGTCATCGTCGCTATCGGCGCGTTTAGCATCGGCCCCGTCATGTACCTGGCCGTCGCCATCGTCGTCGTCGTCGTAGTCACTCGCATCGCTGCAATCATCGTCCTGTCTGCCGTTGTCGACGTCACCATGATACCGCGCCCGCCCGAATCACCGACTCGCACTGAAGTGCCCGCGTGTCAGCGCGGCCTGTGGGGCGCGCTTGGAAGTCCCCAGCGGTCAACGCCACCGCGGCCGCGTCGGTCGCAGCTGTGCGCCAACCAGCGCTAGGCAGGGCATCGCAATTGCTGCCTCATGGGCTTTGGAAACCAAGTTGCGGGTGGGTGGGTGAAACGATTGCGTGAACAATGGAATCGGTTGCAATGCGTAAGTTTGCACCGCGTATTTTGCACCGCCTAGTCTGCTAAAGCGCATTGTTTTTGGGTTCGCGCTGGCTGACGTGTTCCTTCTGTGGAATTAGGGGCGGTGGCTCCCAGAGTTGGCCGCGGAGCTACCGCAAGATCTTTTAAGCTCCTCAGCTGGGGCTCCTTAGTTGTAAGCAGCTCAGGCGATCAGAAAGCGCGCCCGAGCCTGAGTCGCGCGCCCGAGGGCGAAGCACGCACCCGAACGCGAAACGATCGCGGAAGGGGCCACAAGCAGCCCAGCATGCGCCAACAATTCAACTTGACAACACGCATTCGCGCCAGCATCTTGTATCGCCCATTCGTCGTGGGCAACGCAGCTAGATATCATCATGAACTATGGCTGGACATGGTTGTCCTTTGGTCCTGAGTCCTAGCGCGCCCTAGCCGCCTGGCCGAAAATCGGCTCTGATCATGCTCTCTTCCTGCCACTTCTAGTTTCTCTTTCGCCTACCCCCTGGTCACTGGGCAACCGCGGGCACGGCTCGGCCGACCCGCGGCCAGCTGCCTCGAGACCGCCGCGAATATCTGAAGGTAGTATACGGGAACACTCGGCTGGTTACTGGCTTGGGATTTGATCTTCACGGTGCGCATTTTTCCTCGCCCAGCTTTCCCGCCGCGCGCGGAATCATGCGCAGGTCAGCTACGAGGGGTCGAGGGCGGCACTGGTTTTGCTTGACTGCGTGGTGGGTGGGGGCATTGTTTCGGCAAGGCTGGGACACACCATTCCAGGGATGCTCGTGGGGTGTGGGGTACCCTCTCCTGGAGAGCAAAGCGCTCCTCCCGCTCTGTCATGTTCTCCCATTCCTCTCTGCTGGCCGTGCCCGCCTTCCGATCCGCCCGTTCGTCTCCTCCTTCCTCAGATCATGGGGTTCATGTTTTCCGCCAAGGGTGGCAGAGGAGGTTGAGGGGCCTCGCGGGTCTGCATGACCGAAATATTTGTTGCATCAGGGTGATGGCATGTGTTGCCACTTGTCGAGATCCAATGGTTCGTCCAGCCTTCGACGGAAATCCAATTGCACCACACAGCGCGACAAACTCTGGGCCCACCCATGCGTTCCCGACCACAGCGTCGGAATGGACGGGGAAGGTATCGATCTGGCATGCAGGGGATGAGGGCTGATGCCTCTAACACATGTCTCGCTCCCGGCGCAAGTCGGCTTCACGCCCTCCTGCGCTGTCGTAGCTGAGCCGCCCCTCTCCTCCCCCCTCTTCCTACCTCCTCCCTCCTCTCTCCTCCCTCCTCCCCTCTCCCTCCTCCCTCTCCCCTCGCTCGGACACCATCGAGCTCGCCAGTCCGCCGCCTACATCTGAAAGAAATTGGCCGGTGCCTACCCACCGCCAGCGCCAGCACCCTTCTCCTCCACCTCCTCCTCCTCGGTCTCCCTCATAAACCACCCCCTCGACCCCTCCGAGGGAGCGTTATGACCAGGATCTCGAGGAGGATCCAGCCGCGGGCAGCGGCGAGAGTCTCTAGGACCATGGAGGCCCAACAAATAACGAAGAAGCAGCCAGAAATGCTCTCCCCCGTGCTCCTTATCCTTCCTCCTCCCCTTCACCTGGTTGTCGTCCTCCCTCTCCGCCCCACCCTGCTCCTCCTCCTTCGCCTCCTTTCTCCTCGGCAGACTTCCGACGCCGTTTTGTTGTGACGAGGCAGGCCTCCCAAACTCTCGACTGCACCCCTGGAACTGATCTTTTGTTGGTCCCAACGGCAGTTCCCCGGGGATAGCGAGTCGTCCTTTGTCCTTGTTGACGGCCCTATGTGCTCTAAAACGGCCTTCCAGGTTGTCAAAAGCCGGACTGTTCGAAGACACCTTGTATTTTCTCGCCGACCAAGACGCAGCATGTGGATCCTTGGACCTTCTCGTTCTCGTCTCTTCTTCCTCCTCCTCCTCCTCCTCCTAAGCTGCGCCATGGGGGCCGGCCGGCCAGCCCCGCCTTCCCTGGAGTGACGCTCCAACCGGCGGGCTTGTCGATGGCCAGGAAGTCGGTGTCCTTGTACAGCAGGCGCCGGGCGAGCCAGTCCTCGGAGCCAGGAGGAGGTCCAGGGATCGAGGCTGCAGAAAACGAAAACGAGGAGAAGGAGGAGGAGGACGAAGGCGACGATGATGACGATGATGACGATGATGATGATGATGATGATGATGATGATGATGATGATGAAGATGATGATGATGATGATGATGATGATGATGATGATGGTGGTGGTGGTGGTGGTGATGATGCTAATGACGATGACGATGACGATGACGACGATGATGATGCTGATGTTGCTGATGATGACGACGATGATCATGATGGTGGTTATGATGATGATGATGATGATGATGATGATGATGAATGTTCTTAGGATGCTGACTCTCATGACGACGATGATGATGATGGTTATGCTGCTGCTGATGATGATGACTATGACCGCGATGATGATGCTGATGCTGATGCTGATGACGATGAAGACAGCGATGATGATGCTGATGATGGTGATGCTGATGATCCTGCTGCTGCTGCTGATGATGATGATGATGATGATGATGATGATGATGATGCTGATGATGATGATGATGATGATGATGATGATGATGATGATGATGATGATGATGGTGATGGTGTTGGTGACGGTGATGATGACCATGACGATGATGGTGTTGGTGACGGTGATGATGACGATGACGATGGCGATGGTGCTCAGAACCTCCCGACGGCCTTGGTTTGACTGCTCTTAGCCTGTGCGGTCGGTCAGCAACCAATGAGGATGACGATGGTGGTGGTGGTGGTGGTGGTGGTAATGGCGATGATGCATGGTGATGGTGATGAGGAGAATCGAAAGAAGGATGCTCCCTCCACCCTCCTTCCCTGCCTTGGAGGGTGCACTTTCGAGCTGCCCCCCGGGTCCTTCCTGGGCTCGGCCGCCGCCCGGGCAGAAGCCCGCCTGTCCGAACGGGCTCCGTGCAAAGTGAAGGGGTGGGGTCGGCGGCTGCAGGAAGGGGGGGTGTGAGGAGGACGAGGAAGGGGAGGGGGGGGGGGAAGGCGGAGGAGGGGGGGGGGAGGATGAAGCAGGAAGGGGCGGGAGGGGATGAAGAGAGAGAGAGAGAGAGACAGAGCGAGAGAGAGAGAACGAGAGAGAGAGAGAGAGAGAAAAAAAAAAGAGAGAGAAAGACAGAAGGGATAGCATGAAGCTGACACTCATGATGATGGGAGAGGGGGGAATTTGCTAGGCGCTGCAGCCTGCAAGCCTCCGAAGCCAGCCCAGGATTCACAGACAGGAAAAGGGACCGCAAACGGCGGGGAGCCCAGTGAGGCTCCAAACCAAAACTGACTAAACATCAGGCGGCGAGCCCGTCCCTGAGTCCGACTCGCGGTGGAGAGCGCTTCCGAGTTCTGAGAGCCGTGTGCTGGGCTTTCGTGAGCGAGAGGCGGCCGTGTGCGACAGATAGGCGCTCCTGGGCCAAGATCAGTGGGGGGTCCTCGGCAAATTTGCCGCACTCGCTACAGAAAACGGCAGCTCCTCCTCCTGCTCCTCCTCCTCCTCCTTCCCCTCCTCCTCCTCCTCCTCCTCCTCCTCCTCCCCCTCCTCCTCCCCTTTTGCCAGAGCGCATGGGATTGGTGCAACCTGTGGCCTCGCCAGGCCTTGCCTCGAGACTCGGGCTGGGTGGCCGGGGCCACCTCGTGACGCGGAAGAGCTGCTCGTCGAACGGAGGTAAGGAAGCACACCTCGGCGGGAGGCGGACGCACACGCGAGCAGGGGCCGCGGGCAGTGATGCAAGGGAATTGCGAGCCGCACGCCTGGACGCAAGTCGAGAGAGACACTGACTGTGGGACTTCAACACGGTTCTGCCACAAAGCCTGCAACTCCACCCCCTGGGACATGTCTTTCCAGGAGTGCGAAGCAACCTTAGGAACACGCTGCAGCGTGGCCGCATTCCTCTGGACCTTCGGGACCTTCGCGGGTGTGAGCGCGCGGTCGGGATCCCTTGGGGAGCTGGCCGCAGCGACCCAACGCGAGGCATGGCGACGCAGACTAGACTCGGCCCTGGTTGAGGAGGGCATAGGCGCGCTCTGCGCGCGGGGAGCGCGCTCCTCAGCCGAGCCGTCGACCACCGTGTTGGCGTGGACTGCACCTGTCTGATCGGACCCGCCGAGCCTGGCGAAGTTCGTTTCGTCCCCGGCAGGATGAGAAGACACAGTGCGGCATTCTCGAGCCTCACGCAGTGGCGTCTCTTCTGCACATGGGCCCACACGTGGTTCGCATGGTCCGAGAGAGTGGTTAGCCCAACATCGTGGTGGCCAGCCGATGCACTTCAACCGACGCTAACAACTCAGCACGCGGAACCGTCTGCTTAGAGCTGTCCACCAGAGGCGTGCACACATAGACCCACGCGCGCTGGATGGCAGACGCAAGACGGATGACTTCTCAGACGGCACGGCGCAACATTGGCTGCTTGTGGTGACCTCCCGAACCATCAGCAGCATGGACTCCTTCCGGCAATGGCCACGCTCCTCACCGCAGAGCCATTCAAGCTCTCGGGACCCAGGAGGGGGAGGGAGCTCAAGCCACGAGGGGGGGAGATACGACCACGCGACCAGAGCATGGGGGCCTGCTCAACCTCCTCCAGAGGCTGGTGCGCCAGGTGATTGGTCTCGACCACTTAGGGGCTGGGGGGGGTCCCGTGCCCGCAGACGCCGCCCGCTCGGGCGAAAAAGAGGAATGCGTGGGCATTTCCAGTGGCGGAGCGCGATGGGCAACGGGGATCCCTTGAAAAACGCTGGCGCACGTCGTCCGCTGGGTATTCGGCCTTAAAACCTCCGGGATTCGGTCCGATGTCCTCCGCAAGCCACAATGGCGGACCATCGTTCTGAGGATTCCGAGCGCTCCGCCAACGCCGGAACATGCTGAAAACAAGCACAACCCCCCCACCTCCGTCGAGATGCTTCGAGGCCCGGGGGCAGGGTCGAGACTCGATGGTGGCCTCGAGAGCGTCCAGGAGACGTGTGGGTGGCGCGGTTCCTTGGTCGACCAACCCCGATCGACGCCGACAGGCCCGCGCAAACTGTCGAGCGTCGGGAACTCCCAACATGGGAAGATGAGCGAGGCCGGATCGGCCCCAAGGGGCCCTCGGACTTGGGTCCAGCCTCGAGGCGCACGGGCAAAGGAGGACTCCTTCCAGAGCCCCCGAATCCCCTCGGCAGGGCCGTGGGGCGAGGAAACCTCGGCGAACCAAGCCGCAACAAGCTTCCGAATACGGGGTCCAAGGGCCCCTCCCAGCACCGGAATAGAAGAACACATTACCACAAGAAGCATAAACTTTTGGCGCTGCGCGCGGACTTATCTGGATCTGCGCTGGAGCCCCCTCCCTGGCGCGCGGAGCGTGCCAGGGGCGGCGCCGGAGGCGCCGCCAGGGGGGCCCCAGCGCGGATCCAAGAAATCCGCGGAGCGACAACCATTTGTGCTTATGTGGCCTTTTCTTCTTCTTCTTCTTCGACGAGCCAGGCTCTGGTCGCCGTGGTGGCGCAGGGGCCTGTCGTTGGGGGCACGTGCTTCCCGGGCGGGCCCTGGCCGCGCAGCACGAGCGCAGGGTGCCGGGGGGGCCCAGGCCGTGGATCCCTCGGGGGCCCACGCCGCCCCGGGGAAGCTTTCGTGAGATCAAGCTCGGTGGCCTTGGGAGGGGGAGGAGGGGGAGGAGGAGGAGGAGGAGGAGGAGGAGGAGGAGGAGGAGGAGGAGGAGGAGGAGGAGGAGGAGGAGGGGGAGGAGGAGGAGGAGGAGGAGGAGGAGGAGGAGGAGGAGAGGCTCGTGCAACAAAAAACTCTCGCTTGGGAAGCAGCTTGCCCGCGACCCGCCAGGATGCCGCCTCCTGGCTGGGAACCAGGGTGTACCGTTCTGTCGAGGGTGAGGAGATGGGGGCCGAGGTGCACGTTCAGGGCACAAGTGAGGAGGCGGATTGGGTAATTAATCTAGCTTGTTGGAGGCCTTCACCAGATCTGGCAAATGAGCTATGCCGTAAAACTCACGCATCTCCAACGCTCTTCCCGCCACAGAGAAACGTCCAATAACGCTGACTCTCCCCTCCGACTCGTCAATCCAACCACCGTTCTCGGCTGAGCTGCCAACCGTTTTGTCCTGGGGGGCGTGACTGGAACTGTCCCGCGCTTCTATCATCTGCTTCCTGATGCGAAAAAAGCAACGGGTAACAAACACCTAGCATGGCAATCAGACGCAAACCTCCGTCGTCCCTATCAATGATACCGATCATTTTAGAGAACTCTCGATATGAAACTGCAGCCTGCAGCTCAAGCGCCGTGGGCAGGCCGGCCAGAGCAACGAATCGTCCTGGGAAGGGGGGGTCATTGACCAGGCGCGGGGGCATACCATCCAAGCCCCTGCCGCGGCGATCGGGAACAGACCTCAGAGCCTCTCTCACCTGGTCAGCGCTGATGGGTGCCATGGGTTTAGATCCTAAGGCAGCAACTCTCCGCGAGGACAAGGTCTCCACTGCGTCCGCCCTGCTGCGATGACTCCAGATCTCGCTCCGCGCTTCCCCTTCCGCCCCTGAGCGATCCACTGGTGTGGTGGCTGGGCGGCCGTGAAAGTTCGGTCCCTCGCGCGCCCCCGAAAAGTCCCCTGGGGAGGCGACGCGCGGGGGCCGCCGACTTTTTGAGAGCCTCGCCCAGCCGGGCCTCTCACCTGGACCTGGCAGCGTTGTGAGCTTGGTTGGATGCCTTGATCCCCTTGGCAGTGGCCTCATCCGTTATCGGCTGGAGACTCTCGACCGACGCGTGGCGGAGTTGGCGGAGTCAGGCGGCCTGCCTAGAGAGACCGGCGGCCTCCCGAGCATCGGGCGGGTCCAAAGCCCCTGGGGGGACAAGGGATTCCAGACTGGCCGCGTGACTCCAAACTGGAGCCGAGCAAACACCTCGAGGCAACGTGAGCTCATCGGGCCCCCTTCTGGGACCGCCAAGGCCGGCGGGCAAAACGAGCCGAGAAGCGAGAGGCTGCCGGAAGCATGCGTGGCGGTCCACCAGCGGGGCCTTGCAGGCCCTGGGAGGCTGAGGCCCCCCGTGCACGTGGAGGCCAGCCTGTTCACGGCAGCCCTTTCCCAGCACGAGTGGCCAGCTCCGACGCGCGCGACCGGAGAGACAGCGAACGGTCCAGAGCCCGGGCCGCGGGTAGAGCGTCGCGCTGCTGGTCCAAGATCTGGAACCCCCCAAATTACTTCTGAATTTGCCGGGCCCAGAACGGAGCAAGGCCGCGGCACGATACGTCGCCTCTTCCCAAGACACATCCAAGGTCAGAGACACACCGGCAGCAATGTGAAGGGCTTCGGGCGTCATGGCCCTGAGCCCTTCGACGAGGCGAAGAGAGGAGTCGATGGCGAACTCGAGGGCGAGATGCGTGGCCCGCGGGGCCGGCAGTCGACTCCGCCAGCGCGAGCAGACTGGGCAAACTCGGAAGATGCTAAAGCGAAATCTAGTCTGCTGACAATCTCTCTGGCACCTTTACGCGCCGCCTCCACGTTATGCGCGACCTAGCGCAAACTGGGGTCTGCGAAGAGCCCCGACCTGGAGATGTCCCCGATGGTGTTCTGCCCGTCTTTCATTATGCCGACTGTCCCTGCTATCTGGCTGACCCTGGCCCTGGCCCGGCACAGCACCCCCGCATGTTTGCCACTTGGGCAGGCACCGCTGACCGAGTGGGCGGGGGCGCGGGTCAGCTCGACGCGACGCGGACGGATGTTCGCCTGCCGCCATCTGGAGCGCGAACTCTTGGACCGGCCTCCTGAATCCTCAAGAGACATTATGGAAAGGCCCGCACGAGACCTCGCCAGGACTGCAACGCCTGCCACCGCCTTCCAACCGAGGCGGTTCAGCGGGTCGCCGTGAAAAATATAATGTCAGAACCCGTCTCGGCAAGCCAGCGTTCGGCCTTCGGGCCCCACTGGGGCATGTTGCCCCAGGAAATCTTCAGGAACGCGGGGTGCTCGTGCTCCTTTTCGCCTTGGCTGGTGGCTATGGTGGCTTGAAAGCCAGCAGTTGCCCCTCCCGGGGCTCGGGCCCCAGCGGTGGCTTCCTGCTGGGCGGCCGCCCGTGCGACGCGCGCCTCGGTGGCCTGGGGCTGGCGGGCGCGGCTGCGGCTGCTGACGCAGCGGCTGAGCCAGCGTCTCCGCCCGCCTCCTCCGCGAGAGGTCCGTCGCTGGGGGCCGCCCCTGGGGCTGCTGCTCTCTCCTCCTCGCCCGTCTTGCGCTTCGTCCTGAGCGGCGCGAGACGTTTGGCTCTCGCTCCTCGCGCAAGGCCTTCGTCTGGTCGCGAGCACCTTCCACATCCTGCCTGGGCAGTTGAAGTGCCATGGCGACGCGCTCGTCGAATCAAGTCTTTAGCTGCTTACGCTAGATGTCCGATGAGAAGTCGGGGTCGGTCGCCCAGCCGAGCGTGAGAGACGGGTGATCGGCCAGTGGCGCGCCGATGTGCGCTATGGACTTCTTGCCGGAGGATTGTCGCGCGGCAGCAGTCGCCCTTCTTCTTGGCCTCGGCAAGCTGGGCACATGGTGCTCGGGCGCCTGAGCCAGACGATCGGGCGCCGTGCGCATCTGGCCGTCCGCCGCCGACACCTCGGCCTCGGGCTTGGCCAGCGCGGGATGGGGGGGCTTCTTGACCAAGAACTGACCGAGGAGGGCGGCCGAAGCGGCCGGAGGCAACTCGGCTGCTGCCTTCTGGATGGCAGCAAATTGGACACCTCCGAATGCCGGCCTCACCAAACCCCCAGCAACTGCCGAGACCAAGGAAGGGTTGTCGGCGTCGGGCATGAGGGTCACACTGCATCCGACGCAATGGCCGTGGGGAGATAGAAGGCGAGGATGCGTCCAATGGCAGGAGGACCACATGTAGACTTCGTTGCCCCTCTTCTTGGCGCGCACTGGCGTCCAATTGTTCCAGTGCGACGGTGTCTGCCCCGAGCCCTGGACGCGCGGCTGGAACTTGACCTGCGGCGCACGCGCCATGACTGAGACTGAGTCTGGGGGCGAGGAGGGGCTTGTATTAGGTCGGTCCTGTCCCCCTGCAGGGGGATTTTGGGCGAAAGATGAGAAATACTCAAAACATGCACCCGAAATGCTTAAAAGTAGGCAAACAATAATCCCCAGACTATTTTTTGACTATTTTTGAACCTCCCTCCTGTAGAAGGACATGCCCGACTGAAGGCTTGTACCGTCGGGCTGCCGACGGGATCGTGGTCCCCTCAAAACGCTGAGAACTGCTGCGGGGCAGTGGTATCCACTGGCTCACCTGGGAGTCTTGCATCTTGAGCCAAAGCGGCTACGTGGATGAGGCGAGTGAGGAGGAGCATGAGGATGAGGATGAAGCGGAGGATGAGGAGGAGGAGCAGGAGGAGGAGGAGGAGAAGGAGGAGGAGGAAGAGGAAGAGGAGGAGGAAGAGGAGAAGGAGGAGGAGGAGGAGGAAGAGGAGGAAAAGGAGGAGGAGACGAGACGAGCGCTGGAGTCGCGAGTGCCTCACTGGTAGGCCCGCTCGAGCTCATTACGACGCGGTGTGGAGGCTGTGGTTTGAGATCACGGGAAGCGGAGTTATCACACATTCGTGCATGCAGCGTCGCCGAGGAGGACAAAGGAGGAGGAACATGACCCGAAGCAAGCCTTATTGCATGAAGCAGCTGTTCGTACTGATCCTCCGTTATCGAACGCGAGGGGTGCAAGGCGTTGAGATATGCCCACATGTGTACAAACGCTCCCCCGTCAACTTGATGCGGTACCTCGGTCCGGCAATCGGTTCCCACATATAAGGTAACTAGGAAACTGCTCTGGCGCCAATATTCAGCATTCTTTCAGGTTGAGGCTCCGTCGTTCTGGACTGGGGCATTTCTCGGATAGCTTCCACCTGTCGTAGGCAATTCCATTCTGAGTTTGCTGTCGGCATGGGGCGTCGTTCTCGGAATGCGCGTCGTGCCACACGCCACCGGTACAACCGCTGAACTGACAACGTGCTGTTTTCATGTCTGCTTGGTGGCTCTGGGGATTGCCTCCCAATTCCGAATGAAGTCATGATTTCCGACACCAATGTCGCGACACCCGACGCCGCATGGAGTAATGCAAGTACAAACTGTCATGTATTTTGAATCTGTTGAACAGTATGTGCTCAATTCAACGTTGTATCGCTGACATCCATTGCTCACACATTTCCAATGCTGTGGCTCGCCAGAACGCGTCGTAACCGAAGCCAAGACACGGTGTTCGCAATCAACCTGAGGAAACGCATTTAAGACTGGTACCTGCCGCTTCAGGTCCCTGCTTGTGCAGAAACCTGATCGCATTGCCACGCGCTAATATCTAAACTTGTCTTCCTTGACACGTAATTCGCACACATATAGACATACATGCGCATCTATCTTTATACGGATGCTTGCACATGCAACCGTAGCACTATGTGCACACATGCGCACACATATATATATATATATATACGTATACCTTTCTCTATCTCTATACATATATACATATATGGTTTGCAGGATCTCTGCTTTTCGAAGCGTCTCCAATCCATCCAAGCTGAATGCACGAAAGAAATTCTCTTTCAGGGAACCGTGCGATATCGTGATTATGATGAGTGTCATCTTGGGAACGAGACGTTCGGTGATATGTTGGCTAATGTTCCCTGTGAGCCTTCAGTCAAGGGGGGGAGGAGGGGGGGGTGGTGGAGGAGGAAGTGGGGGGGGAGGGCCAGCAATGCCTGAGCAAACCCAGCAAACAACACTGGACGAATATCATGATGAGGACGGAGTAGGCGGGAGGATGAGGAGGGGTGGGGGTAGGAATGGCAGGATGAGGAGGTGGGAGGAGGAGCAGCAGCAACAGAAAAGGTCTGCTGAAACCCAGCACACATCACTGACGCTCCAATACGCCCCCCCCCCGACGAAGGATGATGGAGGAGCAGGAGGAGGAGGAGGAGGCTCGCTCAACAGGGGTCCGTCGAGAGAATGTACACCCCCTGGCGAGTATACCAACTACTCCGTCGAGGACTTTGCGCACCTGAAGGTATACTTGATGGACCACGGGCTTGACCAACTACCTCATGATCAAAACTTGCACCGTCAGCCTACCCTTACTGGTGGCATGAAATATTACACCGAATTGTTCGACCCATCAAGTGAGGCTACGACGAGCGCCGGCTACAACATGAACGGTGCTGCCACTTGAGGCGGCTCACGGTTGTTGTGTGCCGCCTCCACTGGCACGACACAACAAACGTGGGCCCACGGACCCCATTGGCGATACGAAGCGTGCTCGTGGAAATGACGGGCCCCGATGTACAAAAAGGACCACTCTGGCCATAGCTACGTATTTCCCTGACCAGGAGGTCACTACACTACCTCGCCTTCTGCGTTACAGACGAGGCACGCCAAATATATCGCTACAGTCTACTACTATACTTCGCCTACTGCGTTGCCGACATGTTACGCCGTGAACATCGCCTCAGGCAAGGTGCTGCATCGTCCGCAAAACTACCACATCCCTTGAGTGGCCCCGCCACTCAACCCCATCATTCTGCCTCCCACCTCGTCTACTTCAGTCAGGGCATGCTGCACCCGCTCCTCCCTCCCCTCCTCCTCCCCGCAGCGCGGACGGCAATCTCTATTGATTATCACGACTTGCGCATAGAGGTCGGAGTCTACGACGCCGACCGCATAGACACCAATAGGTTTTTGCAGACACCTGCGGCAGTCTACAGGGCGGAGCCCTACCAGGGCAAGGGCCACGTCTCGCTCCCCGTCGCCGACCCCGAGAAGGCGCAACGCCACCGCATCAAGACGTGCGAGGAGAACATCCTCACGTTCTACGCATGTTCGGGGGATGACGGTGAGTACAACACCGATCGACGTTGGGGGGCCATATATGATAAGGCCCACCCCCTGGATGGAACCACTACGCTCTACGTTCGCGCTACCTCAATGCTGTTACGTGTACCTACTTACCCCCCTCTGACCGGGGACGACCAAAATAAACGTATTCTCCGAGCCGTACGCGATGTAACCGTGAGCACGGAGGACTACCTTGCGTCGGCAAGCTCAGGTACGCCTTGCAGAAGAAACTCTTCACGGATGTGTGCAACTTCGACATACAGTACATTGACCAGCTCGTAGTGCACAACTACCCCGAGTGCGCGATCAAATACAACAGCGGGAACCCGCACTACGACCCGCTCGCGGCTAAGTCGGATAAGTACACCATACGGCTGCGCAAGGCGGACGGTGTGTACATTGAAGAAGGATGTTACGACGAGAAGAGTCATACCGACGAGCGCCGCCCCTTCAAGCTCACCAAGTTCATGAATCTGTCGTACCATATGTGCATCAACGACGACAACAAAACTGAATGTATCGACTTCAAGTACAATTGCGTGGTGCACTACAACATGGGCAACAAGCGCAAGAAGGACGACAGCAAAGAGTAAGAGGCACAACGGTTTGTATTATTACTATTATTACTACGTGGGCAATGCATCGATACTTCGGATACGCACCCTCCACCGAGAAATCTCTTCCCATAAATGTACATACTACGTGAAACCCAACGTATGCCCAGCGCCTTGGTGCATTGAGAAAAAAAGCGGTACATCATGATCGGCAAGTCTGCCTCCCTACTCCGAACTCTCCCAACAATACTAGGAACATACGGGCGATCCCCATGAGATGAGTGTCTACACAAACAAGTACTTCAAGTACGAAGGACCTGGACGACTACCGAAACAACTTGCACCCTTGCGTTTACACCGCGGGGCACTTGAGATACCAATGAGTAATATTACGGTTGCATTGGATGTGGCACTATGCGGTCATACATTCAATACCTCTACAACATGCTGAGCACCACTGCGGTATACCGTTACTCTACGTTTTAGCGACGCATACTACCACTTCGCACACTACGATGGTAGCCTTACCGTTTGTACATGCTGAGCCATATAAAGTGCTGACTGCAACCATCGGCTCAAAGCTACATATCGATACGACCTGGAGCAACTACGTCGCTGTGCATACTACACGTTGCAATGAGCAGGTCTGTAGGTACTGACCCGCAGGTGACCCATGCAAATCAAGAGGATAGGGTATGGATTTAACAACTCCCATACGAGGACAAACGGGTACAACTGATGTGCAAAACGCAAATGGGCTACAACGAGGACAGGTACTTCAGGGTCGCGGACGTCAAACAGGCCCTTCGCCACTACCTGAAATTCACAAACAACGGCGCCGTCAATGTGTACAAAGCCAAATGCGGAGAGGCCCAGTAAGACGTGCCGCCAGACAACATACCCCAAAGACCACATCACCTCCAAATACCGCCTACTCCGCTTGGACCGGACTTCTGGCTACCTACGAGGGCGTACATCATCATCATCATCATCATCATCATCATCATCATCATCATCATCATCATCATCCTCATCCTCATCCTCATCCTCATCCTCATCCTCATCCTCATCCTCATCCTCATCCTCATCCTCCTCATCATCATCATCGAAACTGCTCCATGGCCAAAGGCGGCACGATTTCCAATATACTTGCATGTCCACCCGGAACAAGAGCCTTACATCACGCTCGACAGAACTATCACACCGACCATCATGGACCTGAGGAAGTCAGCTATTCAGAAGCTATACAGCATGGAGGAGACCGACGACGACAACACCAGCATAAGCATCATCACCATATGCTATATGAGCCATAGTACCCAGGAGCTCCCTGATACGTAGAAGCTCCACTGCCACCCAACGCTTGCAGCGGCCCCATGTACTACATCGAGATCATCGGACCCGACGGGAACGAGATCGACCACGAACACTGCACGAACAATGGCCTCCCGTCCCTCACAATGGGTACCAAGCGGCAGCCAGGTCTCGACCCCGATCTGGAACGCAACGCCAAGGGGCTGCGTAGCAACACCTCGCAGTAGTACTTCGCCATCAGCGCTGCAGACATGGGTATCTTATGTGCATCGCTACTTGCAGCGTGCCGCGTCTCCGCGGTAGCTACCGGGGGGCCTCCGCGTCCGCGGCGGCGGGTGCGCGCGCGCGCCCGGAGGCGCGGTCGCGGATCGGGGACCCGCGGAGCCGTGCGTGCGCGCGCTGGAGGCCGAGGAGGAGGAGGAGGAGGAGGAGGAGGAGGGAGGAGGAGGGAGCAGGAGGAGGAGGAGGAAGAGGAGGAGGAGGGAGGAGGAGGAGGAGGCGGAGGAGGAGGCGGAGGAGTAGGAGGAGGAAGCGAGGAGTAGGAGGCGAAGGAGGAGGAGGAGGAGGGGGAGGAGGAGGAGGAGGAGGAGGAGGAGGAGGAGGAGGAGGAGGAGGAGGAGGAGGAGGAGGAGGAGGAGGAGGAGAGTTGGCACGCTGGAATGGCGACGTCCCGCTGCAAGTCCGAGCCCCCTGCGCCCGCCCTCCGGGCCTCCGTGGCGTGGGCGTCATGTCCCGGGGGAAGTAGACGCAGTCGCTGGGCTGCACCTTCGTCGACCCTTTGCACTCTGGGTCCAGGGGCTCGGAAGCCGCGAGCTGCGAGCACGCACAGGGGCCCATGGTCCTCTAACGCCCTGATCGAATCGGCGCGGCTGGTGCCCGTGAGCTCGGTCCCCCCGCCTGCTTCGGGCCTCTGAGTCTGGTGAGCAACCAAGAAAGGACCCCTGACCCTGTGGGAGGGGACCTGAGCTAGGAAGGCTGACAGCATTAAGGATATGGGCACTATCTGCGGATGTATCGAACCAAACCGCCCACACGTAAGATCCCTCATGCACAGATGGGGACCTCAGTGAGGCCACACGTCTTCAGTGTTATTGGGGTCAGGGGTTCTTTTATCCTCGACAAGACAGTCTGGGCCCACAGACAAGCAGCCAACGGCACGAAGCCATGCAGAGCTGGGGTCGATTGCTCCAGAGCCCCGCGGGTCGGACAGGCGGGAAGCGTGGGGAGGAAGGCTCGGTAGGGCACTCTGGGTTGAGGCGCTTCTGGACTGACTTTGGGGCTTGACGCCCTCCTGACGGCGCCGACTCGGACCACACGCCGCTCCTGTCGCCGAGAACCAAAAAATGTGGCGCTTCGGGGTCGCTGGCAAGAGGGCAGGTTTCACATACCATGGGATCGATCACGCGCGCGCCCAGCCAACGCGAGCTCGACGGATAAAATGCATCAGTGATCCATGCCCCCTGTCAGCGCCACCCAGAAATGCCGCTCCAGCGACCCCCCATTGCTCTTAGGTCGGGCCAGTCCCCCTACAGGGGGATTTTGGGCGAAAACTTAAAACATACTCCAAACATTCCCGAAAATGACCAAACAAATAATCAAAACATCGTCCCCAGGCTATTTTTCGACTATTTTTGAATCTTCCCCCTGTAGAGGGACAGGCCCGACTTAACATCGCGCTCGCCTCCCGCTTCGAAGCCCATGGAGGGGCGGAAGCGGAACCCCGCCCTCTGGCACAGCCAGGAAGCGTCCGCCCGCGCGGCCTCGCCGCCCTGCACGACCCAGACCTTGAGCAGGGACCGACCGTCCCGGCATTCCTATAGTCCTACCACGACATGTTCTTAGAACCCAAAAATGTTCTAAGAACACAAACAGTGTTCTTAGAACATGATAAGATGTGTTCAAACAAGACAGTCCCAGCCAGACATGATCTAAGAACATGTCGTGGGAACCACCAAATAGGCACGCCAGGACGCTTCGCCACTGCTTGAAGACCTGCCTCGAGGCGATCAGCTTCTGAGCTGCGTCCCAATTGGAGCACACGTGCTTCATGACCCAGCGGTCCAGACGCACTGGGGGCGCATCTTCAGGCACGCGCCGGCGCGCAAAAGGTCCCAGGCCGACGGGCTCAGCGAGCCCAGCGTCCGAGGTGGTGCTGGTGCCCCGGAGCAGCGGCAGGCAACCAGCTCGCCTTATGCGCAGTGCCCGCATGGCCCTCCCTGTCGCCACGGCGAGGGAACACCATGAGCTGGGAATGCCCTCCCGCCTTGGTTCAAGACGCCTGCGGACGTGATCGTGGACACGACAGTGCTGACGGCAACGAGAGCGACCATGCGCACAGACACGAACACAACTATGACGAGTGCAGTACTGATGTGACTGCACGCGACAAACAAACACGCTAGCACTGGCAACGGCGATACATATGATGATGACAACGATGATGATGCTGCTGCTGCTGATGATGCAGTTGGTGATGATGTAATAACCATGGTGGTGATGAGGGGGATTCTGAACATAAATATGAACATGCATATGATGATGCCTATGCCGAATGTGGTGACGATGGCGGTGATGAAGTTGATCATGGTGATGATGATGATGATTTGTGGCAACATTGTGAATTACGGCAGCGAGTCTGCTATTATTAAGGAAGATTCGAGCGATCAGTGTGTACATATTTCTAAGCGCATGCATGTCGTGCCACATAGAAGCGTGACCACGAGCCAGACGCTCCCATGTTTAAGCTCTAGAGGTTGAGCTGCGCTCTGGAAAGGTAATCTCAGATCTCGGAGATGCAGGCGGGCGTCGAGAGTGGGTGAGAAGCTAAGCCAATCCACCGTGTATCTCCTTTAATGTTTAGTTTCCTTATCCCTCAAATACCGCTAATCTCCTTCAAGGCATCTGCCCCACCACCCTACCGCCTGCTGGCGTGGCTGCAGTGGTCCTACGCAAGCGGATGGGCCCGATCCACGTCTGCCAGTCCACCGCTCTCTGGATGGCATTTTTTCCCTGCGCAACGCCTTTCGTCTGTGGTGTCGACGACTCGATGCGCAAGGGCGACGAAGCAGGCCGTGCATAGGCGTCAGCAGTGTGCCCTCTAGTTCTCCAAGGGCGGCCCTAACGGCTTGATGCAGGCCTCGTGTTCTGCCTCTAGAGCGGGAAGGTGGTACCACTGCCACCCACTGCTCGTCAGAGCTTCAAAGCATACATCATCCTCGTGGCTGGTCATGGCCGCAGGTAGTCATGGTAGGAAGCTTTTTGTGACCCAGGGGGGGCACCTGATGTAGCCCTGAACGTGGCACCAGAGGACGGACCTCGAATCGTGGGCCAGGTGGGTGGGGTCAATGCATGTTCATCATCTGGTGCCGCAGGGGGCTTTCCTGACCCTCCGCTCGGCCAGCCCTCCCTCCAGCCGCCCACTTGCTACGCTCTTCCTGCCCTTCCCCCTACACTTGCCGCCCCCTCCCCTGCCGCCCACCTCGCCTCCGTCCCTTGCCGCGATTCTGCCTCCACCACGCCCTCCCACCCCCGCTCCCGCCACCCCTCTCTCAAAGCTTCTCCTGTTGCTCTCTGCCCTTTGGCATCCCCCTTCCCTGGATCCCGCCCCCTCCCCCCACTGCTGGCTCCGTGCTGTCACCCCCATCCTGCCGCCCCCCTTCCAGCCCGCCAGCCCCTCCTGCTGCCGCCCTTGGTGGAAGATGACAAAGGGCATGGGCGAGGGATAACAACTCATGCCGTGCTCAAGGCCGCAAGGGCAGCCCCCTGGTGTGACCCTAAAGGCACAAGTGCTGCCTAGGCCGTCGGCTACAGCTGCAGCTACAGCGACAATCGTGACTGCGACGAGGCCTGCGGAGCTTGTTGCAGCGAGGGCGCCGGCAGTCCTCGACGGGCAGAGCAAATGTGCACAGCAATACATGCGATAATCTAAATACATCCTGGCGATTTCTGCCCGGTAATTACTTCGCCTCGCAGAGTGGATCACGCACGTGCAGACAGGCATGGGCGTGGGGTGGGTAGTGGAGCGCGTTTCTTTCTTCCTCCTGCGTCCTTGTCGCAGCCCGTGCGGCTGAGTCAGCTCCATCGACGGCTCCCGAGGCCATTCATGCAACAGCGGCCCAGGCCAATGCGGCCGTGCCGCTAAATGACCCTGCTGCTGGTGTGGCATCGGCCGCGCTAGCTGCTGCAACGGCTGCTGCGGTGGCTGATGCGGTGGGTGCTGCGGCAGGTGCTGCGGCGAGTGCTGCGGCGGGTGCTGCAAAGGTTGTCGCGGCGGGTGCTGCGGCGGGTGCTGCGGCGGATGCTGCGGCGGGTGCTGCAGTTGCTGCTGCGTTTGCTGAAGCTGCCACTGCTGGTGTAGCTGCACCAGCTGCTGATGCCCGTGCGCCGCTCCTGACTGTGAAACTTGAGGCTGCGAGGGCAGCCGCTGCTGCTGCTGCTGCTGCTGCTGCTGGACAGCCTGCTGCTGCTGCTGCTGCTGCTGCTGCTGGACAGCAGCTGCTGCTGCCGGACAGCCTGCTGCTTGGGCCTGCCTCTGCTGCTGGAGGGGCTGCTGCACGGGCGGCTGTCGCAGCTGCCCCAACTGATGTGCTGGCTGCTGCTGCAACTGCGTTGGCTGCTGGATCGTCGCAGCAGGTTGCGCCTGCTGCGGCGGCAGCTGCTGCTGGTGCGGCCGTGTCGGTGTCGGCGCCCTGGCGGGGGCCGTTGCCGTCGAGGCAGCGAGTTGCTTCGCCTGCGGCACCGGTGTGGGCGCGGGGGTGTGGCTGATGACCGGTGGCTGCAGCGTGGCCTCGGTCGGGGGGCTGCTCGGGGCTGGGGGCTTGGCCGTCTTGGGGCCCAGAGAGAGAGAGAGAGAGCTCTGGCGCGCAAAACGGAGGCGATTCAGTGGCGAGGAGCATTCTTCGCCACGGATCAGAGACCTACTTGAAAGACCAACGACTCCTCTCCCTCTCTATCTCTCACTCTCTCTCTCTCTCTCGCAGTATTGCAATGGTTCGTCACACGAAGGCCCCAAGAGGACCGCCAAGATGGTTTTCAGAAGCCACAATACATTATTCCCAATTGGTTTTGGCACACTCTGTTGTTCTCGCCTTTCCGGGCCTGCGGACGCCGAAAAGGGGCCACGATGCCTCCGAGATGGCCCCAGAGGCCCCCAAGATAACCCCAACAGGGCCTCGAAATGGCCGAAAAGGATCCCAAGACCAGCCAAGCGAGCACCTAGACGGCCCCAAAGGGTCCCAGAGAGTCGCCGAAAGACCCCCAAGCCAGCCAAGAGGCACCAGAGACGGCCCATGGGGGCCCCAAGAAGGTCCACGAGGGCCCTTAGTAAGCCCCAGAAAGCCCCAAGAACCCACTACGGGCCCCCAAAGGGGCCCCTTATAAGGCCACAAGAAGCCCAGGAGGGCGCCAATTGGGCCCCAAGAGGGAGAGGAATAGGAGGGTGAGGGTGGGGGTGAGGGTGATGGTGACGAGGAGGAGGAGGAGGAGGAGGAGGAGGAGGAGGAGGAGGAGGAGGAGGAGGAGGAGGAGGAGGAGGAGGAGGAGGAGGAGGAGGAGGAGGAGGAGGAGGAGGAGGAGGAGGAGGAGGAGGAGGAGGATTTTTTCACTGTATGCTGCTACAGACGGCACTGCAGGTGAATGCGTGGACGGCTGCAGGATGAAGGGTGCCCAGCACCGAAGTTAAAAAGTGCACTGAAGCAACGACACCAGCACAGAAAAGTAAAGGCCAGAGGAGGTTGGAGCACCCTGGGGGTGGGAACCAACACAGAGTCCTCTGGGCAGGTGGCCCCGCCAGCTCCCAGAGACCCCGAGGGGGGTGGAAGCAAGTGGTGCGGCCGTCAGCGCGCTAAAGCTGAACGACGGGCTCCTGCCCGGAATCCCACACGCGAGAGCTCTGCTGCGGAGGCAATCCTTTGCGAACTCGCTGCAAAGCCTGCAGCTGCTTAGGGGAAATACGGTGCGGCCCATCCAGGGCCACAACGCAACCAGCTAACAGGTTGACCGGTCGCTGCGTGGCCCACGCACCACACAAACCACAAAATGTATATTTGCCTTTATGCCACAGCTCATGTGAAGAAGATAGTTGCTGCCCTGCAATGAAAGCAGGGTGGGATACGAGCACAGGCGGATCTTCCATGCCAAGCCTGATCCAAAGGGCACCATCGATAGGGGCCAGGGGACCAGGCGCAGACCACAGGCGGGGGGGCGGGACAGGGGCCCTCGGAGCCAGGGCCGCGCAGGCAGAAAGGACACGGTCCCGAACCCCCCGAGTCTTTTCTTTGGCATGGAGTCCGCATTCAGAACAGCGCCAGAGACCAGGCGCGTGCAATACAAAATGGTGCTGCGATCGGCTCACAAAATCTACTCGCTTCTGGCGGAGGGCGAGCAGCCTCGGAACCTTTGCTTTCACGACCACGCGCTCCTTGTTCTTCGGCTTACTCGCGATCTCCAAAGTGAGAGTGGCAATCCGGAGCAATACCTGTTTGGCCTTCAGCTCAAGCGCCAGCAAAGCCTGGCACTGGTGCGCGCGGGTACCTGATGCGCATCTGCTTTACTGGCGGCGAGCTCGTCCGCTACGCGATTGATATAGACATGATACGGGTCAGTGCTTCTCCAAAACCGTTCAAGCTTGTCCGAATTCTCTGCTAAATGTGACGGCACATGCACTAGCTCAAGGGGAACAGACCTTTTACTAGCCAACACCCAGAACTCCCACCACAGGTCAGCATTGGCAAGGTGAAGGCAGTGGTTCCTGCCCTTATCATAGGCCTTGACATGATTTATATGGTCACATACAATCACGAGCGAATCAGACCACCTGACATGGCGTACAATCTCCACGAGAGTAGTGAGCTCTGCTCTGGGAACACTCTGGCGGGAGCTGTCACAGACACCTGTAACTCCATGGCTCCAGGAAGGCACTCCGTCCTCATCAACATCCAGGCGAGCAAAACTAACGGAGACTCTGCGGAGAAGCGGGTGCTGCGACCACTGTCCGCCTGCACCATCAGAGCCATAGGTTCCGCCAGGGAATGGGGTCGAGGGCTCGCACCCGAGGTACTCCAGAAGGCGAGAGGAAGGAGAGGGAGGAAGATCCAACCAATCACTGGGAATGAGCCCTCTTCCCCAGAAAATTTGGGCAACCTCGAAATCTGCAAGGGCCTCATGCCGCAGATGCTCAGTGTCAGTCACCCGGGCGCTGTCATGACTGGCATTACACATGCATTCCCAAGCCCTGTGCTGAGGGCTCTCGTCGGATCGAAAACATCGCTGGCAAACGCTATCGGGAACAATGCCACATTCGAATTTGCGCGATTCTGTCCACATGCCTCCGGCCGCAATGGTTCTGACCATTGCTGCCAGACCTGCCTCACCGTCTTTCGTGAGTTTCCTAGCGAGCTCTCCCACGTGCTGCCAAGAGACTCCTCGCTCAGCACCTTTCCCGAGATAAAACTTAGAGGCCTCCAGCCACTGCATGCTCTCGATGCTGGCGCTCAAATCCTCCAATAACGGAGTGGCAGGGAAAGATGCATCCTCTACCAAAGCCCAGGAATCTCCCGCCGGATTGATAAATTCGCGAGCGCTGGGGCAAGACCACCCTATGTGCAACAAGCTCGCCTGCAAGGCTGAAAGTGGGCCCCTCACCCAACTCCAGCCTTTCTTCGCTCTGTCCAACGAGATCTGCCAGGCAGCTTCAACTCGAGAGAAAAGATTCGGGCGTTTTGCGAGCCGGCCCAGCCACGTGGCTACGAGGCGACGAATGTGGACCTGGACAGGGTCACGGCCCGCCCCGAAAGACAGCCTGATAGCAGTGGTCGCACACGTGCCTGGACCACTCACAAGACTACTGGCATGCGCACCTCGGCGCAGCAATCGGAGACTAGAAGGGCTGATCCCGTGCACTAGCCCACATCGCCTTGGGGTAGGCATTAGTAAAATATAACTTCGGCGAACGCTTGTCGGCACGAATGAAACGCCTGATCTTGCCGGCAGCCCGGGCCCCCTTGCGAAACCTATCCTGCCGGACCTTGGCCGCGCGACGATTCAAGAAGGTTGTGTCATGGCCTAGATCCCTAGCGTGCAAAACTGCCCCGACGCCTGCCAATGCAGTACCTGCCGCTGCTTGCGAAAGCTGATTCCGCAGCGAAGCATTCGAGGCCAGAAAAACACACTTTGGAACTGAGAGCTGGCACTTGGCCTTCAGGAGGCCCCTCACCAACGTGCGAACAACAACAGGGAAGATGCCGAGGATCGACTGCTCAGTTCCGAAGATGCGAAACGCGATGTCATCAACCCACTGCCTTAAATGAAGGGCTGCGCTGGCATTAAAAGCGGCATCACAGGCACTGTAAAGACACGCGCGCGAGAGAGAGACAGCCTGTCCGCAGCCCGGCAAAACACCTCCCGACGGGAGGACACCTCTGTGAACAGCCTGGTCCAACGTGAGAAGCCTCGGCCCTAGGTACGCTTCCACGGCGAGCGCCAAGAGCCGCACAGGATATCCAAAATCCCTGGCAGCTTCGGCCAACGCTGCCATCTCGAGTTGGTCGTACAATTTAGCGAGGTCGAGAAGACCCCCTCCGACCATGAACCCTCGAAGGATGGCCAATTCACTTTCCAACTCATCCAACCACCCCGCCTCATCAGCCCCACCGCCCACGGACTTATCCCACACCCCGTGGTGGGCAGAATCCCACTTAGAAATGTACGGGTGCCGTATGCGTACCAAGACGACATAGGCAAAGCCCATTAAGGCGATGGGGCGGAAGCCTCCGTCAGGCTTATCTAGAAGCGCAACGAAACAGAAAGCCTGGGACAATGGCAGGGTGGCCGAGCACTCGATATCCGTGAGCAGCGCAACGAACTGCATCTTGGCTTCTACACTGGCCTCCTTGATCAACCGAGGGGGAATCAGGTCAGGGCCGCGCCCTGGGCCGTCAGGCATTGATTTCAACGCCGCGTCCAACGCATCAAGCGTGATGGGATCTAGAGGCGGGCTTTCACGAGCCAACGACCGCAAATCGGCAAGACACTTGCGAGCAGAGTCGGCGGAGTGTTGTTGCCAGTAGCCCGACCACACACGAGCCTGAAACTCCAAACGTTCAGGGGCACTGCCAACAATAGAATCGCCATCCTGGGTGTCCTTGACAAGGTGGCTACGGTCTGGCTTCAAAGCGTGGTGAGCTCCTCTGGCCGATCCCTCAAGAGCCTCCTGGAGCCACTTCCGCCAGTACGCCTTCGATGACGCAGAGGCTCGCTGAGCAAATCTCTGACCTAAGGCATCAGCTAGCGAAATCATCTCCTGCCAGCCGTCTAAAGGGAAGTGGGGCAGCTTCTGGAGCCAACCTCGCCACAAAAACAACTCATCGAGCTCGGCCTGATCCTGATCGTCAAGAGGAGGAGGAAGCTCAAGGAGGGAGAGTTTGCGGATCAGGCCGTTGAAGTGCTCGATTGACCTGTGCCTGGGCTGCGGGACGGCCGCATCCCCAAGCGCTGGGTCAACGTCACATAGCTTGAGAGCCGTGCCAAGCTGGACAGCAAGCGCTTGCCAAAAACGAGCTTGCCTATTGACTAAACTGGGGGCTTCGACCTCCCGGGGAAGGAGAGGAGCTTCAACTAAAAGGGGAAGCTGCCCTCTACCCACATGCCTGAAAGTGCTGCTCGTCTCAACGCCTTGCCTGTGACAAGCCTCCAGCTCGACAGCCAAAATCCATTCGCTGAGACGGGCACTCAAGGCAACGGATGTGGCCAGATCATCGTGGCCTGATTCATACTGAACCTGTACACGCGTATTGCCTCGGAACCTCCCTGGGAGGAGGAGGAGGAGGAGGAGGAGGAGGAGGAGGAGGAGGAGGAGGAGGAGGAGGAGGAGGAGGATGGGGAGGAGGAGGAGGAGCGGGAGAGGAGGGAGAGGGCAAGCTAGGTGCCCATTTGCATTCCCGAATACACTTGGAGAGTAAAACGGACCATCAGAACAAGAAAAACAACTATTGAAATCCGGTGTGAAAAACAGGACGCGGAGAGGGCCGACCATCTTCTGGACGGAGTCAGGGGAGAGAGGAGAGTAGTCTTCAGATTGCTTCATGGCCGGGGGAAGCGGGGAAGGGAGATGGGGATGCGGAGGAATCGAGGAGGGAGAGGGAGAGGGGGCAAGGCGAGGTGAGGAGGAACATGACGAGGGGGAGCGGGCGTTCGCAACGCCCCGACGTGCTGGAGCTGCTCGGACGCCCAGTCCGCCAAGGGAAGGGGAATCCTGCAGACGGCTCAGCCTGGGGGTCCAGCGGCGGAGGGCGCAGCCCTCCAGCTCCGGCCGCTCCCGCACGCGGCTCGGGCCGTGCGCGACCACTCCTGCCAAAGTGCTTGGCAGGATATGTCAGGGCCTGGTCGAATACTCCCTGCAGTCCCTCCAGTGGCCCGCCACTCTCCTGCGGGCGGTTCCTCTCAGACCGCCCCCCGCCTCGGAGTTGCACGCGGCTCCAGAGGGCCCTCAGGATGACCCAAGGAGAGCCCCAAGACGGGGGAAGAGAGCCCTCGGAGGCGCCGAACAAAGTCCAAGAGAGTCTCGAGACGGTTCCAGAGCGCTCCAAGGCGGCCCACGATGGCCTCAAGACGTCCTGAGAGGCCATCGGGAGGTCCAAGAGGCCTCCAAGAGGACTCCCACAAGGGCCCTCAAGGGCCAAACCATATAATTATCCGTAGGGTTTTGACGGATTTTTGTGTTCTCGCCCTTTCGGACTTCCGACGCTCCTAGACGGTCGAAGAGGCCTCCATGATCGCCCCAAGACAGCCCAAGAAGCCTCCAAGAGAGCCCCACAGATGGCCCAAGAGGGGCCCAAGACGGCCCAAGAGGGGCCCAAGACGGCTCAAGAGGCCCCCAAAATGGCAGAGGGGGACCTCGAAGTGACACTTCGCGCTCTCCGCTCCAAGGCCGCCATCAGGCCCCCAAGAACACCCCCGGAGGGTCCAGGAACGACAGCCAAACAGGCCCCCGAGAAGCCCTCAGCTGCCAACAAGAAGCTCCCAGAAAGCCCCTAGAGTCCCCCTCCTCCGCCTCCTCTTCCTCCTCCTCCTCC
>CAUYUJ010015742.1:167500-174381 GCA_963575745.1 Prorocentrum cordatum
CCGCCAGGATCGGCGCGCGCGACGTGCTGGAAGCCTGGGCCCGCCGACGGGCGACGACGAGGTTGCTGCTGCGGCGACGACGACGACGGCGGCGACGACGGCGACGACGCCGCCGACGACGACGACCATGACGACGACGGCGACGGCGACGACGCCGCCGACGACGACGACGACGACGACGACAGCGACGGCGACATCGGCCTCGGCGGCGCGCCACGGCGCCTGCTGCTGACCCTCGCCGTCCGCGCAGCCGTGCGCGCAGCCGCCCGCGCGGCCGCCTGGCGCTGCGGCGGCGAGCCGCTTGGCCTGCAGGAGAGCGCGCGTGGCCTCGAGCTCGCGCTGCTCCTGGGCTCGGCGGCGGCGGCGAGGACGGCGGCGGCGACTGCAACGACGACGGGGGGGGGGGAAGGGGAGGATGGAAGAGTTGTTTGTTTTGTTTTTGTTTTTGTTTGTGTTTTTTGTTGTTGTTGTTGTTGTTGTTGTTGTTGTTGTTGTTGTTGTTGTTGTTGTTGTTGTTGTTGTTATCATCATCATCATCATTATTATTATTATTATTATTATTGTTATTGTTATTATTATTATTATTATTATTCTTCTTATTATTATTATTGTTGTTGTTGTTGTTGTTGTTGTTGTTGTTGTTGTTGTTGTTGTTTCTTTCTTTTTTTGGGGTGGGTGGGTGGAGGGGGGTAGGTTGGGGGGGAGGGAAGGAGGGGCGTGGAGAGGGGGGGGGGGAGGGTTGCCCTCCCTGCGCCCCTCGATCCCTCTCCTGCCCTGGGACCTCGGGCGTTTGATCTCGTGCCCACGCTGGACTCCTCCTCCTCCTCCTCCTCCTCCTCCTCCTCCTCCTGGTGGGACTTGCTTCGGACTCCCCCTCCGCCCCCGATATCCTGGTGGGACTTGCTTTGGACTCCTCCTCTTCCTCCTCCTTCTCCTTCTCCTGCTCCTCCTCCTCCTCCTCCTCCTCCTCCGCTTCGGGTTCAGAGCGCGCCCTTGCACCAGTCCGTGGGTTGCCGGGGAGCAGACAGGACCGAGAGCAGGAAGCCCGAAGGGACCCCCAAGAGGCTCCCAAGAGGCCCAGGGCTGCGAGCGCGCTCCGAAGAGGCCCCACGAAGCATCCCTGAAGACTCTGCCCCACGTCAACGTCGTCGCCGCCGACGCCGCCGTCGTGGTCGTCGTCCCCCCTTCAGGGTTGGCGGACCTGGCCGTAAGGCCTTCCCAACATGGCAAAGCTTCGTCGCTGCGAAAACGGATCGGCTGGCAGGGCGTATTCGCATCCATCCATCCTGTTATTGGGGGGGCTTGCACCATCAAGTGGAGATTGGGGAAGTACATGCCACAGCATCAACCGGAGACGCCTGGTGAACCCAGCGCTTACAGTCGGGGTTGATTGGGGAGGACACGCGAGAGGACACAAGGCCCTGCCGAGGGCCACGTTGCCATCGGAATGCAGAAGGCACGGGTCGCGAAACACGGGACACGAGAGCGCCCTTGAGTTGGCACGCCCGACCTACTAGCCAGCCCCGCATGTGCCACTCCGAGAGGAAGAGCTGCTGGTCAGACCTCGGAGGAGGGCTCCGCCGGGACACCCGGCCTACTTCGGCCACGCCGCGCCCGCCCTTGCCCCCCCCCCCCCCCGCCAGCGCATCCGTGCCGCCAGGGGCGCGAAGCGGGGGAGGACGAAGGTATAGGCGGAGGAGGGAGGGATGAGGGTGGAGGGAGGCAGGGAGGGAGGCAGGGAGGGCGAGGGCATGGGCGGAGGAGGGCAGGATGATGATGGATGGAGGGAGGGATGGGAGGGATGGAGGGTCGGAGGAGGGCTCCCTCTCGCCTCGTGCCCGCGCGACGCGCGGCCGTCTTCGCGCCTCCGCGCGCCGACCCCTGGAGAGGAGCAGCGCGCCAGCCCTGGCCGCGAGGAGCGGCCACCCTCGCTGGCCCCTGCGGGTGCCCCCTGCGGCTCCTGGAGTTGTTCTGCTCGAGGGGGGGCGTCCTCGATCCTCGATCGATCGATCGGTCGATCCTCGATCCTCGAACCTCGACCCAGAATCCTCGTGTTTTTTTTTGTTTGCCTGTGCGTCTGTTGTTGCGAGTTCCTGGAAGCTTTCGACGGTACCCTGAGATGCCGTTTGAAGCCTCGCTCGATGTTGCCTTCGAGGAAGGAGGAGGAGGAGGAGGAGGAGGAGGAGGAGGAGGAGGAGGAGGGGGAGGAGGAGGAGGAGGAGGAGGAGGAGGAGGGGGAGGAGGAGGAGGAGGAGGAGGAAGGAGGAGGAGGAAGGTATAGTAATGGTAATGGTAATGGTAATGGTAATGGTAATGGTAATGGTAATGGTGATGGTGATGATGATGGTAGTGGTAATGGTGCGGCCCCGCGCCGGGGCAGCCTCAGACGTGCCCGAGACGAGGTACAACTCCACCTCTCCTCGTCGGACCGAACTCCTTGTCCTCGGAGCCTGGGGGTAAGGCCTTTCGCCTGCCCCGCACCCGCACGCCTTCGAGGTCCGCCGTGTGCAGGCCGAGGGCCGCGAGGAGATGCCGCCGCGCAGCGACCTCTAGCAGCGGCTCGGTCGCGGCGCGCCCCACCGGAGCCGCAGCTGCCGCGTGGGCGCGCGCGGTGGGCATGCCGCCGAGGGTGCTCTCCAGCAGTCCCGTCTCCTCGGCGTTGGATGCCCTCTGCCCCTCCAGCGTCTCATGCTGCTGGGAGGGCCGGTAAGGCGGCCATCTGCCCTGGCTGGTGAGGCGCAGCTGCTCACGGCCAGCCCGGGTTTTGACCCCCCGCATCACTCCTTCGGGAGCTCGCCCAGCGTCATGCCAGCCGAGACTCCCCCGCAGCCCAGAGAGAAGACACTGCTCGCTCCCGGCCGCTGCTCCACGCCGCAGCGGAGCAAGGCGTGTCCGTTGATGCGCGTTGCCCGCTCTTGCAGTTCGCCCCAACTGTGGCCGAAGCTGAGCGGCGGCCCCGCCGTGTTCAGGTGGGCGCTCTGGGGCTCCGCCTCGGCAGGCGGGGGTTCCGCGCCTGGCGCCGCGTCGAAGTCGACCTCTGCCTCGGCCGTGGCGCCCTCCACCTCCTCGCTCGGGCCAGAGGCCCCCTCCTGCTTGCCACGCAGCGCATCCTCATGGTCCAAGCGGCCTTGGTCGGTGAGCGAAGCTTCCAGCGTTGCGATCCAGCGAGCCGCTTCCTCAGCCAGCGCCTCCAGGCCCTTCCAGAGCTCTTCGTCCTCGGTGCCACGGGGGTGGAGGCTGGCGCCTCGCTTGGCCGGCTCGTCCGCGTGGCCGTTGGCGCGCCGTTCCCACTGGGTCGCGCGGCCCTCCTCCACATCGGTCGGCGTGGAGTGCGCAAGCGTCTTGTGTGCCTCGAAATCGTCCGCCGTGAACGCGCCCCAGAAGGGCCCCCACATGCGTGGCCTCGGCGCCGAGGCGGCCGTGCCCGCCACAGGCCCCGCCGCGAGCGCTCTCAGCGCGTTGGCGCAATCGATGTTCACCTCCATGGGGGCCATGGCCACATGCTGGAGCATGAAGGCAGCGCAGTCTTCCGCTCCTGGCGCCGTCTGGCCGGGCGCCATGGCCAGCGGCACGGCGCCGAAGGCCGCGGCCTGCAAGGCCCGCAAGGCTCCGAAGCGGTCTACTTGCAAGACCGCCCAGCCTGCTCTCTCCAGCCCGACGAGGCTCCTGTCCGACGCGCTCCCGTGGAGGAACGACGCACCACTGAGCCTCCCCGAGCTGGGGCGGTTGATCCAGTACACCGCCTCTGCCAGCTCCCGCCTGGGGAAGAGAACCCGCGGGTCGGGCAAGAGTCCACGACAGAGGCGCTCAGCCGCCTCCTCGCTCCACGCGCGCTCTCGTGCAGCCCTGTCGCACATCTCGCGCGGGGCGCGGCCCCGGGCGCAGCGCGGCATGGGCGTCGCCTTCGCAGTGGCGGTGGTGCCAGGTGCCCTCGCGACGCACCCGCACAGGCGGCAGACTGGCGAGGCTACCAGGCTGTGCGCATAGAGCCGCGCCTGCGTCCAGTGCACGTTGGACACCAGAGCGCGCAGTGCTGCCTGTTGGCGCCGCCCCCCCACATGGAGCAACGCTTTCGGAACAAGCACCGCAACGGAGTCCAGAAGACGGGCACACGCTCCCCATGGCTTTGCCCGTGCTCTGCAGCGCCCTTCTGTCCGAGGCTCGGACCGCGCCCTGCTTGACCCCTTCCTGGATCTGCCGCGGCCCCAAACGCCTCACCTTCAAGTCTGACTCTAGCTGGAAAGGCCCGTGCAAGGAGGAGGAGGAGGAGGAGGAGGAGGAGGAGGAGGAGGAGGAGGAGGAGTTTTCCTTCCCTCGCCAAGAGGCCGTCGAGAGTCTCTAAGAGGCCCCTCGATACACCCAAGTGGTCCACATCACATATTTCCCCCTCGAGTCGAAAGGAGGAGAAGGAGGAGGAGGAGGAGGATGGAGGGGAGGAGGAGGAGGAGGAGGGAAGAGGAGGAGGAGGGGAGGAGGAGGAAATCCGCCGACCCTGTCGGCGTGTGTGAGGGGCTTTTCCGTTCGAGCCGTCATCTCCGTCATTCTTTGTACTCGTCGTCTCTGTCCTTCCCTTTCCCTGGGAGACCTCTTCCCCTGGGCTCCAGCCAAGCCGACCTTGAGCAACCTCGTAATTGAGTCGAAGGGAAGCCCCTTCCCTTTGATCCCTCCCCCGCCGGGAGGGGGGGGGGGGTGTCGACCCCCCCCCGGGTCAGATACGACGCCCCCCCCTGGGACTCCTCTTCCCCTGGGCTCCAGCCAAGCCGACCTTGAGCAACCTCGTAATTGAGTCGAAGGGAAGCCCCTTCCCTTTGATCCCTCCCCCGCCGGGAGGGGGGGGGGGGTGTCGACCCCCCCCCGGGTCAGATACGACGCCCCCCCCTGGGACTCCTCTTCCCCTGGGCTCCAGCCAAGCCGACCTTGAGCAACCTCGTAATTGAGTCGAAGGGAAGCCCCTTCCCTTTGATCCCTCCCCCGCCGGGAGGGGGGGGGGGGGTTCGACCCCCCCCCGGGTCAGATACGTACGCCCCCCCCTGGGACACCTCTTCCCCTGGGGCTCAAGCAAAGCCGACCTTGACAACCCCTGGGCTCCACCCAGCCGACCTTGCGCAACCTCGTAATTGAGTCGAGGGACGCCCTTCCCTTGATCCCTCCCCCGCCGGGATGGGGGGGGGGGGGTGTCGACCCCCCCCCGGGTCAGATACGACGCCCCCCCCTGGGACTCCTCTTCCCCTGGGCTCCAGCCAAGCCGACCTTGAGCAACCTCGTAATTGAGTCGAAGGGAAGCCCCTTCCCTTTGATCCCTCCCCCGCCGGGAGGGGGGGGGGGGTGTCGACCCCCCCCGGGTCAGATACGACGCCCCCCCCTGGGACTCCTCTTCCCCTGGGCTCCAGCCAAGCCGACCTTGAGCAACCTCGTAATTGAGTCGAAGGGAGGCCCCTTCCCTTTCATCCCTCCCCCGCCTGGAGCGGGGGGGGGGGTAGCGACCCCCCCCCCGGGTCAGATACGACGCTCCCCCCTGGGAGTCCTCTTCCCCTGGGCTCCAGCCAAGCCGACCTTGAGCAACCTGTAATTGAGCGAAGGGGAAGCCCCCTTCCCTTTGATCCCTCCCCCGCTGGGAGGGGGGGGGGGGTGTCGACCCCCCCCCAAGGGTCAGATACGCCCGCCACCCCCTGGGACCTCCTCTTCCCCTGGGCTCAGCAGCGACCTTGAGCAAACCTCGTATTTGAGTCGAGGGAATCCCCTTCCTTTGATCCCTCCCCCGCCGGGAGGGGGGGGGGGTGTCGACCCCCCCCCCGGGTCAGATACGACGCCCCCCCCTGGGACTCCTCTTCCCCTGGGCTCCAGCCAAGCCGACTTTGAGCAACCTCGTAATTGAGTCGAAGGGAAGTAAGTCCCTTCCCTTTGATCCCTCCCCCGCCGGGAGGGGGGGGGGGGGTAGCGACCCCCCCCCCGGGTCAGATACGACGCCCCCCCCTGGGACTCCTCTTCCCCTGGGCTCCAGCCAAGCCGACCTTGAGCAACCTCGTAATCTCTTGCTGCGCATTGCGAACAGGGTCGGCGGCACCGGCCGTCAGGCCTTCGCAATAGTTCTCCTTCCCTCGCCAGGCAGGCCTTCCCCATCTGCGGACGGAGTGGGCGGGCGGGGACAGCACTAGCAGTGCACGTGCCCGAAGCGGACTCTCGGCCGACCGAAGGCCCGCGCCGTGCGTTGGCGGTTCGGGAGTCCGCGGGTCGGGCGGTCCGCAAACTGTTCGGGCAGCGCCTGCGGCGGCCATCGCGGGGCACAAATGAGAGAACATCTGTTAATTCTCTGAGGCTTCTGTGCGATTTGCACATTCTCGCTGCGTCGGCCGCACGAGCGTCCAAGACGGCCCCAGTAGCCTCCAAGACTCGTCCAAGATGGCCCACGAGGCCTCCAAAAGAGGCCCAAAACCCCAACAAATGCCCACAAAGCGCGCAACCGCCACGTCGCTGGAAGCCAACTCCTGCAGTATGATCCCAAGACTCCCAGAAGGCTCACAAGAGGCCGTCGAGAGTCTCCAAGAGGTCCCTCGATACACCCAAGTGGTCCACATCACATATTGCCCCCCACGAGGCAAAGAGAGGTCCCTTCCCTATGCTGCCTTTCCATCCAGGGGGGGGTTCTGGGCTGGGGGGCGGTATTGGAAGGTTCCCTGCGGGAGGAGGAAGAGGAGGAGGAGGAGGAGGAGGAGGAGGAGGAGGAGGAGGAGGAGGAGGAGGAGGAGGAGGAGGAGGAGGAGGAGGAGAGGTGCGCTTCTGCGCTCCCCCCTTCCTGGAGTGACTCTGGCGATCTCCATGCCAAATTTGGTCATCTTTGGGCCACCTGGGCCCGGGGGGCCCTCTCGAGGCCCCCCTCGGCC
>CAUYUJ010015742.1:174481-176981 GCA_963575745.1 Prorocentrum cordatum
GTAGTAGTAGTAGTAGTGATAGTAGTAGTAGTAGTAGTAGTAGTAGTAGTAGTAGTAGTAGTAGTAGTCGTAATAGTAGTAATAGTAGTAATAGTAGTAATCGTAGTAACAGTAGTGGTAATGCGGATACTAGTAGTCGTAGTTGCAGTAATCGTAGTAGTGAAACTAGTAATAGTAGTCGTAGTAGTAGTAGTAGTAGTAGTAGTAGTAGTAGTAGTAGTAGTAGTCGTAGTAGTAGTAGTAGTAGTAGTAGTATTAGTAGTAGTACTAGCAGTGGTAGTAGTAGTCGTAGTAGTAATAGCAGTGGTGGTTTCAGTCATAGTATCAGTAGTAATGGTCGCAGTAATAATTATTCACTGCGTGGGGATCCCCATATGTGCATCTCCTTGCTGGCACTCCCTTGGTGGTGGGACTCGGTGAGGACGAATCTGGATTTAAGTGTGACTGAGCTGCCTCTCTCTCTCTCTCTCTGCTCTCTCTGTCTCTCTCTCTCTCTGCCCTCTCTCTGTCTCTGCCTCTCTTTCCCTGCCTCTCTCTCTCTCTCTCTGCCTCTCTCTCTGCCTCTCTCTCTCTGCCTCTCTCTCTCTCTCTCTGCCTCTCTCTCTGTGCCTCTCTCTCTCTGCCTTTATCTCTGCCTCTCTCTCTCTCTCTCTCTCTCTCTCTCCTCTCTCTCTTCTCTCTATTCTCTCTCTGCTCTCTCCTCTCTCTCTCACTCTCCCTCTCTCTCTCTCTCGCTCTCTCTCTCTTCTCTTCTCTTCTCTTCTCTTCTCTTATCTTCTCTTCTCTTCTCTTCTCTTCTCTTCTCTTCTCTTCTCTCTCTCTCTCTCTTTCTCTCTCTCTATATCTCTCTCTCTCTCTCTCTTCCCTCGCTCTCTCTCTCTCTCTCTTCTCTCTCTCTCTCTTTCGCTCTCTCGCTCTCTCTTGCTCTCTCTCGCTCTCTGTCGCCCTCTCTCGCTCTCTTTCTCTCTCTCTCTCTCTCTCTCTCTCTCTCTCTCTCTCTCGCTCTCACTCGCTCTCTCTCGCTCTCTCTCGCTCTCCCTCGCTCTCTCCCGCTCTCTCTCTGCCTGCCCGTGTGCACGCGTGGCCCCGCGTCCACGGTGTCAGGGCGTGGGGGCGGGGGGCGCCCCGTCCCTGCGCGCCGCGCTGCGGTCAAGCGCCCAACTGGCGGTCTGCCAAGCCGCCTAGCCACGCGTCCGCACGTCGCCTTTCTTGTTGGGGCCTTCTTCGTCACGCGGTCTGACACGTGAGATCTTCACAGTCTGTCCGCCGTCCGTAGCTTCAGACGCAATGCGCCGGGGGAGGGGGTCTGTTGCCCGCCCTGGTATCTTAAGGCTGCACCGCCGCTAATAGTGTTTTGCGGGTTGTCGCACCGCAGTGCGCCTCGCGGACGGACCCTGGTTCGCCTACTTGTCCGGTCTCTCTCTTCCTCTCTCTCTCTCTCTCTCTCTCTCTCTCCTCTCCCTCTCTCTCGCTGCCTCTCTCTCTCTCTTGCTCTCTCTCTCTCTCTCTTTCTCTCCTTCTCTCTCTCTCTCTCTCTCTCTCTATCTTCCTCTCTCTCTCTCTCTCTCTCTTCCTCGCTCTCTCTCTCTCTCTCTCGCTCGCTCGCTCGCTCGCTCTCTCTCTCTCTCTCTCTCTCTCGCTCGCGCTCTCGCTCGCGCTCGCGCTCGCGCTCGCGCTCGCGCGCTCTCTTTCTCTCTCTCTCTCTCTCTCTCGCTCTCTCCCGCTCTCTCTCTCTCTCTTTCTTCTCTCTCTCTCTCTCTCTCCTCTCTCTCTGCTCTCTTCGCTACTGGCTTCTGACGGAGTCTGGGTTAGGTGAGCCTGAGTGTGGGTGAGTCTGAGTATGGGTACGTCTGTGTGTGCCTGACTCTGAAGAAATGAATCTGAGTGTGAGTGAGCTTGTGTATGAGTGAGTCTGGGTGCGAGTCTGAATCCCAATGGTGCCCCTGGCAGTGTCTGGCGACTAGGAGGCCCGGGTCGACTCCTCTTTGGGAAGCCAAAATGCTGCCCCTGGCAGCGTTTGGTGACTATGAAGCCCCTGGTGGACCCCCCCTGGGGCTCCCAAGTGATGCCCCTGGCAGCGTTTTGTGACCATGAGGCTCTCAAGAGAGACATGTTGGGGAGGCCAAACGGCAATTTTAGCTGAGACGTCCCACCAAAATCGGCGCGAACGGGCTCGTGAGATCAGCCAGGGTGGCTCCCCCTTGGGGCTCCCAAATGATGCCCCTGGCAGCGTTTTGTGACCATGAGGCTCTCAAGAGAGACATGTTGGGGAGGCCAAACGGCAATTTTAGCTGAGACGTCCCACCAAAATCGGCGCGAACGGGCTCGTGAGATCAGCCAGGGTGGCTCCCCCTGAGAGACATGTTGGGGAGGCCAAACGGCAATTTTAGCTGAGACGTCCCACCAAAATCGGCGCGAACGGGCTCGTGAGATCAGCCAGGGTGGCTCCCCCTTGGGGCTCCCAATGATGCCCCTGGCAGCGTTTTGTGACCATGAGGCT
>CAUYUJ010015742.1:184481-211981 GCA_963575745.1 Prorocentrum cordatum
ACGCATCACCGAACGGGTCGAGCCCAGGACGGCCCTGCCCCCCGTGGCGACGCGCACGGACGGCCGTGCCGTCGAGTCGGTTCCTGAGCCGGGACGTGGCCCACGGAGGGCCGCTACGGGCATCCGCGCAGCCGTTCTGCAGCCCCTCGTCGGGCCCCAGCTGCTGCACAGGGCCTCGACCCCCCAGAAATGCACCAGACGACCGCCGAGTCTCCTCCGAGGACGATTCAGGAAAACCGAGGATCGACCAGACTCGGAGGAACTCGTCCGAAATCGTACAGTAGGGGCCCGACCACAGGAAACCTCTCACAAGAAACCCAACCCTGAGACCCCAGGACGGCCATTGATTCTTGGTGTGGGAACGTCGCGCTCTCCACAGCAAAACCATCGGGACACAAGAAAATCAGGGCACCCTGGCAGCAAGCACGGTGTTTTTTGGCATGGGTCTCCACTGTACCAGAAGCCGCCAAATCTGGCGTCCGTGCTGCACACGAGAGATCGCTCGGACCAGCAGACCTCGCGAGAAGAGACGCCCCTGCAACCGCGCGCGCGCGGGGAGAGGTGCAGGAGGAGGAGGAGGAGGAGGCGGAGAAGGAGGAGGAGGATCAGTGCAGAACCAAGGCGCATTGACGATGTTGCAACGACCCCCTCCAAGCTCCCTCGTCATAGGTCCCTACAAGAGTTTATTGTCATTGCAGGAAGCGCCTCATTGAAAGACAACCGTTCAAACAATTCAACAAATGAACGACTTCACGCCTGCAGAATGCAGAATTCGTAAATGCCTCGCCAAGATAAGTTTCGGACACCCGCCAATTTTGGTTTGATATTAAGTATCTTAGATCGTGCTGGAACATCCTGGGATTGCAACACCGCGGATGAGTGTGACTATTGTGTCCAGACAATCTTGAACCGTGCCATAATGACAGCCCTGGGACTCTCATATCGCAAATCCACGTGACTGATGCGTCCTGACAATTATACATCGTGCCAAAACGTCATTCTTGGGACTTCAGCCCTACGAGTCGAGTTCTTCGAACGAGTGTAGACTTTGCAACGAATGTGCGCGGCGCCAAGGCGAGAGCCACATTTTGAAAAGGAGCTACCTCCATACTTGAAGCTAGTGCAAGCTTTTAAGACAACTGTATGGCGAGAGTTCCATTTAGGAAGTCCGTGCTGGCAGCACTTAACATTGCCAGAAAACAATGCAACTGCAGGAGCCGAACTGTCAAATCGACAAAGCATAAACTCGAACTGCTGATTCCCTCAGGCAGAAAAGGCTGCTCCATCCCAGGTCGCACGAGTTACTCTGGGGCTCAATTGGACCATCTTTGCCGTCTTGGAGGCATGGAAGCGGGAAAACGTGAGAAGGCAAAAAACGGACCCTGCCGGCTCCCTCCGAACGCTACTGCGGCGGCTACCCACTATAGCTGCCCCCCCAAGCAGCCCTCGAAAGTGTGGCCGAATTTCAGGCTACGGAGACAGGCTGCGCCACGCGGGTCCCGGGCAGGCTGTGCTGCCCTGCGGAAGGGGGCGAGGACGGGAGAAGCAGGCAGACGACGACGGACGCCCATGCGGGAGGCCAGGGCCAGCGGGGCGGGCGGGCAGGCAGAAGAGGGGCCAAGCGGGGACAGCAGGCAGGGAGCAGGAGGAACGGAAAGGGAGGGAAGCAGGAGGGGGAGGACAAGGAGGAGGGAAAGCAGCGACCGCAAGCAGACACGCCGGGCCAGGGGCCGGGACAAGCTTTGAAACTAGTGCAAGCTTTTAAGACAACTCTATGGCAAGAGTTTCATTTCGAACACGACCCGCCCTCCGTGCCTGAATCTGTTGCAGTGCTTCAAGCAACATTGCGACACGCCCAAGCGAGAGCTCCGTTCCGAAAACAACCCGCTCTTGATCCGTGAAGCTGCTGGAGATGTCAGGCTTCAGGACCAGTGGCGGTGAGGCAGCCTCCAGCGAAACGCCCAGCCTGGCCTGCGGACACGTCTGGGAGTGAGAAGGGGAGGAGTTATTCAGAGGGAGAAGGGGTGGAAGAGGAGGAGCAGGAGGAGGCGGCGGCGGCGGAGGCGGAGGCGGAGGCGGAGGAGGAGGAGGAGGAGGAAGAGGAGGAGGAGGAGGAGGAAGAGGAGGATGAGGAGGAGGAGGAGGAGGAGGAGGAGGAGGAGGCGGAAGCGGACATAGGGATACGTTACGCCCCAGGGGCCCGAGGGAATGTCTCGCGCGGGGTCATAATCCCGTCCCCATGGAGTCCTGAGGACGCGGGGGATTGAGGAGATGTAGGCGTGAGGGGGGGGAGGAGTGATAGTCAGGAGTAATGGGGTAGAAACCTGGGAGGAGGCGGAGGGAGGAGGGAGAGGAGGAGGGAGGGAGGAGGAGGAGGGAGAGGGAGAGGAGAGGAGGAGGAGGAGGAGGGGTCCCTCCTCTGTCTCCTCCACCTCCTCCCTGTCGTCCTCGACACCCTTCCTTCTCCTCCTTCTCCCTCCTTCTCCTCTCCTCTCTTCCTCCTCCTCCTCCTCCTCCTCCTCCTCCTCCCCTCCCCTTCCACCCCTTCCTTCCCTTCCCCTTCTCTTCCCCTTCCCCTTCCCCTTCCCCTCCTTCTCCTCCCTCCTTCCCCTGCCCTCCCTCCCTCCCCCCTTCCTGGCCTCGCCGTCCCGACTGCCTCCTCCCGGCACGGCTCAGCGCCGGGCGCCTCTGCCGCGTCCGCCCGCCCCCCGGTGGGGGGGACCTCCCCTCCTCGAGCCGAATCGGCCGCCCGCCCGTGGGCAGGAGCGAGCGAGCGAGGAGGGCCAGCGGCAGCAACCGTCCGGGCCAGCGCATGCGAAGGCGTATTGGGAAGAGAGGGAGCGGGGCGGAGGGAAGCGGGGCGGCGGCAGCGGCGCGGCGGAGGAGACCAGGCGCTGGTCGTGGGGCGTCGGGCTCTTGCTGGTGGGGGGCGTCGGGTGCGGTCTGGGGAGCCTTCCGGGATCTATGGGGCTCAACTGGTGCCTGCGGCCAGAAGCGGTACCTGGCCAAGTCCGTGCTCGGGATCGACGCCGTAACAGTTTTGCGGGTACTTGTAAGTACCGAAGCGTCCGAACGCACGCCATTTGGTCACATGGTACATGTTAGGTCCCCCCTGGCAAACAGCAAATCACGTGATTCAAGTGGTACCGCTTGGGTCATATTAGTGCTTGCTGGCGCTCATATACGACCTAACTGGTTCCTGGATGACTGCAGCTGTACCTGAGTGGTTCGAACGGAACCCGACCAACAGTGTGCACGGTACCGCGCGGCGGGGACCAAAAACGACCGACGGGGATAGCAACACGCGCGGGAGGCAGGAGGCCAACCGCTGGGCCACCTCCGCACTGCACCACTCCACCCAGCGCCTCCGTCCCCTGGACCTGCCGCGCCTCGCTGGTGCCCTCTTCGCCCTGGCCCCAGGGGTCGTCTCGCCGCGGGCTCCTCTAGACGAGCGCGTTCCACCATTCGCAAAGTGACTACTCACAAATGGCCTGGACCCGCTGGGGGGGATCTACAAGAAGTGCGTCGAACCAGACATGTGTCTCTTGGGCGTTTGCGAGTAGGCACTTTGCGAGTAGTCGAACGCGCTCGGTGACCCTCTGCGCCCCCGGCTCCGCCGCCTGGAGGCGCGGAGCTCCCGACCCGCAGAGGCCGCCTCCGCAGCCCGGGCTCCGTGCCCCGGCCCTGGCACCGGCACCTCGCACGCGTGCGGCCTCTCGGCGCCCCCGGCGCGCCCCGCCGCCCGCCTGCGCTGGCCCCCGCGCAGCGCCTCGTGGCCGCGGGCGCTCCGCTCGGCCAGCTGTGCCGGCCCGTGCGTCCCTGGGCCTCCCCATCTGGCTCTCTCGTCCCCATGCTGCGTGCCTGGGCCTGGTGCACACTGCTCTTTGCACTCCTCGTGTCCTTCACCCACCGTCGCTCGGGGTGCTTGCTTCCCTGGTTGATTCTTCATGCGTCGCCGGGGATCTTTGCCCTCCTGGTCACGCGTTGGTGCGTCGCTGCCCCCGCACCGCTTCTCTTCCCCTTGTCTCTGCCTCCCCCTTCCCTCTCCCTCTCCCTCTGCACTTCCTTTCCCTTCTCCCCCGCAGGCCGCCATGCCGTGCCCGTCTCGTCAGCGCACCGCGCTGGCCCCGCCCGCAGCCTCCAGCTGCAGCGGCCCCGTCGCTGCGCGGCTCTGCCTAGCCCTGCTGCTGCTCGCGGAGAAGGGCGACCCGATCCGGTACGACCGCTCCACCACCCGGCGAGTCCCTGTGGCGCTCCTTTTGTGCGTACCCGCCAGTCCTAGGCTCGAGCGCTTCGACTCGAGGCGCCCCTGCTCCCACGCGTCCAGTTATCCGTGACCCTCGCTGTCGCTGTGCGTTCTCGCTGCCCTGGGCTCAGTTTGGTCGTGCGCCCCTCTTGCGCGACGTTTGCTGGTCGCCCGCCTGGTTTGGGATCTGCCCTTCGGCTGTACTGAACTGCTTCCCTTGTTGCTCTGGGCTCCCGGCAACACCCTGAGATCGTGGCCCCTCCGGCCCCTGGTCATCCTCCTCGTCGTCCTTCGTCCCCTGATGTTCCTCCTCCTCTTCCTCCTCCCCCCTGCGTCTCCCCCCGCTCCCTCTTCCTCCTCTTCTTCTTCCTCCTGCTCCTCCTCCTCCTGCTCCTCCACCTCCTCCTGCTCCACCTCCTCCTCCTCCTCTTCCTCCTCCTCCGGCCTCGTGTGCTGCTCCCTTCCTTGGACCTCTTCCGCGCCTCCCCGCGGCGCACGCCGGTCGCCTGGCACACGCGTTCCAGGACTTCGTGCTCCGGGCGAGCTCCCCTCCCCCCTCCCCCCGCGCACCGCCCTCCTACCGCTCCACCTGTGCCCAAGTCGGCCCCGTAGCGCCCCTCCTCGGCTTCCCTCGACCGCGGCGTGGACCCGCGCCGCTGCGGTCAGAGAGGGCATGGTACCGCGACGGCAACGCAACGCTCGTGCCAGACGGGGTCATGCTGGAAGCATTGCCAGCACCACCACCACCGCACTCGTGCCGCGGGGCTCGCATCGGAGTCCGCTGTGGTCACTGTGGCGCACATGGCACCTCCAAACGAGGGGTTCCGTCCGCGACCCTGCCACGGTGGCGGGATGGGCCAACAATCCCTATGTGCACACGCGCATTTCTTCAATCATACATACATGCACGTCCGTGTTCACGAACGTATGCGTACACACATGTGCTCACATCTACATATGCATGTTGTGCTCGCGTGCTGAGGTATGCATAGCTTGACCAGCGCTGCTGCCGAACAGCCTCCCTTCTCCTCCCTCCTCCTCCCCCCCCCTCCCGGCGTCGACTCCAGCCGTCGACCAAGCCTGGGCTCCCCGTCTTCTTTCTTCCCCTCCTCCTCCGTCCTCCCCACTCCCGCCCTCCCTGCCCCTCAACTCTTAGGTCGCACATGCCCCCCTGCAGGCGGAGAAAAACAAAAGACACCCGAAACATATTCAAAAACAGTCAAGAAGTAATCGAAACATGGTGCCCAGACTATCTTTTGACTATTTTGGAATACTCCTCCTGTGGAGGGACCTGCCCGACTTAACTCAACTCCCACCCCTTGCCTCTCCATCCTCCCTTCTCCTCTGCCTGCTCCTACTGCCGTGCCGTCCTCCCCGGCCCACGCAGGGCTCCGCCTTCCGTTCGGCAGCGCTCCCAGCACGCGCCTCCCCGCTCCCGCTGCTCTCCTTCCCGGAGTTGAACACGAACGTCATCACGCCCTCGGAGAGCATACTGACCGCGCCCTGAAGGAGACCGAGGAGGAGCATCGACATGATCGACCGAATCGTCTGTGTATGAAAGGGTACGGGTCCGAGTTTTTACAGAGCTTAGCAATCAGTGGCGTGCATAGCTGCTGCCATCGCTGCACTCTGTTATGCTGCCGAAAATTGGTCCCCTCGGAACATGGCAATAAGTAACGCCATGCTACTGACCAGGCCGCCCCGTCGAACCCAGAAAACCACAATCCTGCTGAGGATCTTTGGGACATGTGCTCCCAATCCGACATGCGGTGCAGCCCCCAACCCGACATGCGGGGACTCCAGTGTGTTCGGGGCTGGGTGGGGGTGTTCTGGTCAAAGGCCATGATGAAGAGGTCGTCCTGAGGAACCTGGGCCAGCCTGCACGCAAATTCCTGAGCAAAAACGCCAGGACGGCCCTGTTTGCGCAGCCTCGTGCACACGCCATGAGGGGGTCAGACGACGCTGGGCTTGCTTCTAAGAGAGCTGCCAAAGGACCGCTGGGCCGAAAACCAGGAGGAGTTTTTTTTTTTTTTTGTTCTCTCTCTCTCTCTCTCTCTCTAAGATCGACGCCTCTGTACTGGTCCAGCCCTCCGACGTCATGACCTTTCAATGAGGATCCCTGGGAGCTCTCGACCCCTTCCCCTGGACAAGCTTTTCATCCCAGATAGTTGTTGACAGCTCAGGGGCCGAAAGCGGCTGCCAGACACCGACAACGTGGAAAAGCCGGCACCTTGACTTTTTCTGGTCGTTGCAAGTCGGGGGGCCAGCGCAACCGTACCGACGATGATGATGCTGCTGCTGATGATGATGATGCTGATGATGATGCTGATGATGATGCTGATGATGGATGCTGCTGCTGCTGCTGATGATGATGCTGACGCTGACGCTGACGACGATGACGATGATGATGATGATGATGATGATGATGATGATGATGATGATGATGCTGATGCTGATGATGATGACGATGACATTGTCATTGATGGTGAATCTGATGATGCTGATGATGACGATGCTGGTGGTAGTGATGGTGATGGTGATGGTGCTGGTGATGATGATGCACCCTAGGAGCCGGGTTTCCTGGAAAACTTACCCTCTCCATGCTTGATCTACTGCCCTTTCAGTTCTTGCCCGTACAGGGGAACAACATACCAATCGAACTAAAAGGATTACACAATTTAATCCGCCGACCCAGTCAGCGTGTGTGAGAGGCTCTTCGAAGCAAGGCCAGCCCAACCCAAACTGAAGTACGCCAGCGTCCTTTGAATCGTCGTCGTCGAAAGGAAGATTGAACAAATAAGGTGAATCGAACAGTGTAGAAATTACGCCGAAGAGAAGCCCCATCCCTTTGTCCCTTCCCCGCCTGGGGGAGGAGTCCCAGGGGGAAACCCAGGGGGGCCCCGTGGGTCCCGGGAGGGGTCCTCAGGGGATCCCAAGGAGGAGGCGGCCGTGTACCTGCAGAGGCTTCCTCCAGGAGGAGGAGGAGGAGGAGGAGGAGGAGGAGGAGGAGGAGGAGGAGGAGGAGGAGGAGGAGGGAGAGAGGGAGAGGAGGAGGTAGAGGAGGGGAGGAGGAGGAGGAGGAGGGAGGAGGAGGAGGGAGGAGGAGGGAGGAGAGAGAAGGAGGAGAGGAGGAGGGGAGGAGGAGAGGAGGGGAGGCAGGAGGAGGAGGAGGGGAGGAAGAGGAGGAGGGGGGAGGAGGAGAGGAGGAGGAGGAGGAGGCAAGGGGGGTCCCTCGGGTCGTGGTCCCCGCCCTGGGCGGTCCACCCCTGTGGAGAAGGAGGACAGGAGGGCGGACTCCCTATCGGCAATGGAGCTCAGGACGCCTCCCCCCCCGACTCTGGCCCAGGCCCTGGTCCCTGCCCTGGCGCCCTGGTCCCGGTCCCGCGCGGTTTTGGGACCTCGGATGCCCCAGTCGCCCAGGACATCCTCGGAGAACGACCCAAGTCCCAAAACCGTGCGGTGACCCCGAATCCCCACCGACTCGCCACACGGTGTGGTCACCACCCCGTTTGGGGGCCCCGGCCCCTGGCCAGGCCCCAGCCCCGGCCCTGGCCTCCCCAGCCCTGGCCCGGGCCCCGGCGCCGGCCCCGGCCCGCCCCCGAGAAGACAGACGGCTCTCCTCCTTTTCCTCCTCCTCCTCCTCCTCCGCCTCCTCCACTCCTTTTCTTTATGAGTGACCTTCTGAATAACTCCTCCCTGTCGCGCCCGCGTTTCGCCTCAGACTTTCTTACCATTTACGAGCCTCAACCTTCAACATTGGCAACAGTTTCATGGCCGCTTCCAAGATGTGGCTTTCGCCGTAGCGCCGCGCACATTCGTTCCAAACGTTTGCAACACCGGGTTGAGGGCGGGTCGTTTTCAAAATGTTGCTCTCGCCTCAGCGCCGAACGCTTTTTGTTTTTAACATGCATAATTTACGGATTGAGGGCGGGTCGGTTTCAAAATGTGGCTCTCGCCGTAGCGTCGAGCGCATTCGATCTTCAAAATGTTTACGGGTTGAGGGCTGGTCGTTTTCAACATGTGGCTCTCGCCTTGGCGCCGCGCACATTCGAATTGACAAGTTTCATGACCTTCACGGATTGAGGGCTTTTATCATTTTCAAACTGTGGCTCTTTCCTTAGCGCCGCGCACAGTCGTTTGACATTTGCAACCGTTTCACCGACTCTCATGGTTAACGTACCAGACATGGTTTTCTGAAACGATTTAGGATTGTCAGGGCGTAACAGTTACATTGCTTCACGGCGTTGAAGTCCCAAGAACGGTGTTCTGGCACGGCTCAGGATCGTCAAGACGCAGCAGTAAGGTTGACTCGTGACGTTGAAATCCTGAGGGCATTTTTTGGCACGCTTCAGAATTTTCGCACGGCTGTTTCCCGACAGAGCACTGCCGTCAGTGGAAATGAACCCTTGTAGACGCCTGTGGAGAAGGAGATTCGGGGATGTATTCCAACATCGCTGATGAGTCTTGGGTTTGCACAGGTACTCCCCTCCTCCTCCTCCTCCTCCTCCTCCTCCTCCTCCTCCTCCTCCTCTTTTTCATCCTCATATTTCTCCTCCTCCTTCTCTTCCTCCTCCTCCTCCTCCTCCTCCTCGTCATCTTCTTCCTCCTCCCCCTACCCGTCCCCGTCCCCCTCCCCCTCCTCCTCCTCCTCCTCCTCCTCCTCCTCCGCCTCCTCCTCCGCTTCCTCCTCCTCCTCGTCCTCCTCCCTCCGCCGCCCGCCCGATGTCCCGAGCCTGCGGCAAGTTTATCAGCTCGTCGTTGTCGTTGTCGTCGTGGCCATCGTCGTCGTCGTCTTTCTGGGTCGGCGGCACCGGCCGTAAGGCCTTCTCAGTGGAGGTTCATTAACGTGGACCCGAAACCACGGTTCCTAGTACACTAAGTGGTGCAAATTACGTGGTGCAATCTGCGTGGTGCAGCCTATGTGGTGTGTTTGATGTTCGCAGTGACGTGTCAGTGCAAGGATGTAATACATTTTATGAATGGTGTAAGTAATGTGGTGCAGTGATGTGTGAACAGCTCGGAACTGTCAATTCGATTGGTCGCACAATCATCCCACCCACCCCGCCGCATATTGGTTTGCAAAACAATGCGGCGGCCATTGCGACGACTGCTTGGTGCTGGCTGGCGCATCACTGTGGCCGCGCGAGCGCGCGCAAGCTCGCGCGCAAATCGGCCAGCTACTATGGTGCGACCGACGCGGCCGCGATGCCGCTGACCGCTGGGGACTTCCCAGCGCGTCTCGCAAGCCGCGCTGGCGCTCTAGTGCGAATTGGGGGTCGGGCGGGCGCGGTATCATGGCGATGTCGACAACGGCAAACACGATGATGATAGTATCGATGCTGGTGACGGCGGTGACGATGACGACAGCAAGGCCAATGACGGCGCCGATGCTGATCACGCCGATGTCGATGACGGCGTCCACGTGTCGCGGATGAAGGTTATGTAATGATTTCGACATGCGCGCGGGGCCGACGCGGGCGTGTGGCCTGCATGCTATTATTTGGCAAAGGTCGTGCCTCCACCCCAACAAACGCGCAGAGGCGTTCGAATGACTTCGCCGTGCGCGCGCGAGAGGCACCTTGGGTCGCATTTCATGAACGTGTTTTACAACGAATGTTTTTGTCGCAGATATTTGCACATTCGCGTGCCGATTTTTTGCGAATCGTCATGTTGCAAGACCATGCGTCTTTTCTCTTCGGGGCGCTCGATTTTGAAATCCTTATGGCATATGATGTTTTTGACGGATTCGGGCATGCGCGCGCGACGACGCGCGCGTGTGCACCAAGTCCCGTTTCCCGCAAGGGAACCGGACAAAAACGGGAGGATTCTACCTAACAGCGAAGACTGATAGGTTTCTACCAGGGTCAAAAGAGAGCATCATGACGCCCCAGGGGGGTCTGGGCGCGATCCGGGGGAGGGTGCTGGGGATTTTTTTCAGCCAACAGTTACACACTTCGTGGTCTTCGAGGTCCCAGAACTCCACTCCCGGGCCACATTCTGAATGCCCGGAGCCAACTGTAGGCCACTTCGTGGTCTTCGAGTTCCCAGAACTCCATTCCTGGGCCACATTTTGAATGCCCGGAGCCAACTGTAGGCCACTTCGTGATCTTCGAGTTCCCAGAACTCCATTCCCGGGCCACATTTTGAATGCCCGGAGCCAACTGTAGGCCACTTCGTGGTCTTCGAGTTCCCAGAACTCCATTCCTGGGCATGATTTTGAATGCCCGGCGCAAAACGCTAACTAGTACGGCCCTATCGTGTTCGTTGGGCGGAGTTCCAGAACTCCATTCCAGGTCCATTGGAATGCTTGAGGCTGGCTGATTTGCTGAGCTGAGGCAGGCTGCATGCTGGAGGCTGTGTGTGCTGAGGCCGAGGCTGAGGCAGACTGGAAGGCTGAGGCTGAAGCGGCCTGGAGGCGGGAGGCTGGAGCAGGCTGAGGCTGAGCTGAGGCAGGCTTAGGCTGAGGCAGGCTGAGCGTGTCGGCTGGGCTGAGGCATGCTCAAGGCCTGAGGCAGGCTGAGGCTGAGGCCGGGGCTGCAGGCAGACTGAGGCTGAGGCTGACGCAAGCTGAGGCCTTGAGCTGAGGCTGAGGCTGGGCGTCGGCTTGAGGCTGAGGCTGAAGCAGGCTGAGGCTGAGGCTGAGGCAGGCTGAGGCTGAGGCAGGCTGAGGCTGAGGCCGAGGCCGACGGCAGACTGAGGCCGAGGCTGAAGCAGGCTGAGGCAGAGGCAGGCTGAGGCTGAGGCTGAGGCAGGCTGATGCTCAGGCAGGCTGAGGCTGAGGCTGAGGCTGATGCAGGGTGAGGCTGAGGCAGGCTGAGGATGAGGCCGAGGCTGAAGGCAGACTGATGTTGATGCAGGTTTGATTGCGGAGGCAGGCTGAGGCTGAGGCCGAGGCCGACGGCATAGACTGGGCCTTGAGGCTGAGCAGGCTGAGGCTGAGGCAGAGGCAGGCTGAGGCCTGAGGCTGAGGCAGGCTGATGCTCAGGCATGGCTGAGCTGCGTCTGAGAGCTGAGGTCAGGGTTGAGGCCTGAGGCTGGCTGAGGCTGAGGCCGAGGCTGAAGGCAGACTGATGTTGAGGCTGAGGCAGGCTGAGGCTGAGGCTGAGGCAGGCTGAGGCTGAGGCAGGCTGAGGCTGAGGCTGAGGCAGGCTGAGGCCGAGGCTGAGGCTGCGACTGCCGTTGCCACTGCGACTGCCATCGCGAATGCGACTACGACTGCGAGAACAGCAGAATTCTACAACAGGATTCTCATCTGAATCTTAAGAGGAATGCTTCCAGATATGCTCCTACACATCGCTGTTAGGTTGCTTTGCTGGGATAATTTGATAAACGCTCGCGTGGGTATAATAGGTTTCGCGAGGGATGAGAGGAGCGGGGAGGAGAATCACCCAGGGCGGGTGGTAGATCCTAGTTCCTTTTTCAAGCGGGGATCTGATGCAATCGGAGGTGAGGGGGTGAGATCGAAGTGGAACGGAGAGCCCCCATACCGGGAAATCGATTTCGGTTTCGTGTTCGTGCGTGCTGTGCGTGCGGGCGAAGCAAAAGCTGCGTCTGTTGTGTGTGTGGTGTCTGTGTGTAAAAGAAAGGCTCCTGTATCTGAGAAAAAGAAAAAAGGAAGAATATGTGAACGACCAAAAACCCTCTAGAAAAAAAAAGAGAAGATAAAAAAGATGCTAAAAGTACACAGACAGAGAAACCATCTAAAAACCTAACACCTTACGTGCACACCGAGAAGGAAAACAAATGCGCGGCCCTGACCCAAATGGTTTCTTGACGGCGTTCCCGGGGCCCGCCGGTGTCCCGCCTCCGGCTGAGGCGCGGCCGGACCAAATGATTCCGGACCGGCGTCCGGTGGCCCGCGGTGTCCCGCCGGTGTCCCGCCTCCGCCTGAGGCGCGGCTGGACCAAATGATTCCGGACCGGCGTCCGGTGGCCCGCGGTGTCCCGGCGGTGTCCCGGCGGTGTCCCGTCGGTGCCCCGATGATGATGATGAGGATGATGATGATGATGATGAGATATTATGATGATGCAATGATGATGATGATGATGCATGATGGATGCTGATTTATGATGGTGATGGTGATGGTGATGGATGATGTTGATTATGATGATGATGATGATCGATGATGTCCGCGCTGTGTTGATTATGATGACTAGACATGGTGATGGTGGTGATGATATTGATGTGTGATGTTCATGATTAATGATGTTTGGCGATGTTGAATTGGATGATGAATGGCCATGTGTTGATGACAATGGTGTCTCCGTGATGATGGTGGTGTGATGATGGTGATTATGATGTTGATGATGCTGATGTTGCTGATGATGGTGTCCCGATGGTGATGATGTTGATGATCCTGAAGATGTTGCTGATGGTGGGATGATGAGACGATGATGGTGATGACGAAGGTGCTGATGATGATGGTGCCCCGATGATGATGATGATGAGGTTGTTGATGATGATGCTGTTGATAATGATGGTGATGATGGTGTCCCGATGATGATGATGTGGATGATGACGATGATGGTGTCCCGATGATGATGATGTTGATGCTGAGGATAATGATGAGGTGTTGATGGAGATTTTGATGATGGTGTCCCGATGATGATGATGATGCTGATGCTGATGACGATGGTGTCCCGATGATGATGATGGTGGTGATGATGGTGGCGACGATGATGACGCTGTCCCGATGATGATGATGATGAGGATGCTGCTGCTGATGATGATGGTGTCCCGATGATTGTGATGTTGATGATGTTGTTCATGATGATGACAATGCGATGATGATGATGATGATGATGATGATGATGATGATGATGATGATGATGGTGATGTTCCGATGATCATGATGATGGTGTCCCGATGATGATGATGTTGAAGATGATGATGGTGACAATAATGGTGTCCCAATGATGATGATGGTGATGATGATGCTGATGATGATGGTGATGAGGTGATGATGACGATGGTGTCCCGATGATGATGATGATGATGATGATGATGATGATGACGATGATGATGATGATGATGATGATGATGATGATGTTAATGACGTTGATTATGATGATGTTGATGATGCTGATGATGACGTTGATTGTGAGATCGATTGTGATATCGATAGTGAGATCGACAGTGAGACCGAATGTGAGATCGATTGTGAGATCGATAGTGAGACCGAATGTGAGATCGATTGTGAGATCGATAGTCAGATCGGTTGTGAGATCGAATGAAATAGTTCGAATGAGATCGATAGTGAGATCGATCGAGTGAGATCGATCGAGCGAGACCGATAGTGAGATCGATAGTGAGATCGATAGTGAGACCGATCGAGTGATACGTTGGTTCCTCCCCCCCCCGAACCTCCTTATCACCCGAACGGTGGTCGTATAGGTATATGTGGTACAGCGGTGTTTGAAAAACTCGGTATTGTCAACTCCACTGTTCGCGCAACCTTCCCAGCCTCCCACCCGCAAGTTGGTTTGCAGAACCCGTGCGGAGGCGATTGTGATGACTGCTTCGCGCTGGCTGGCGCATCGCTGCGGCCGCGCCTGCGCGCGCAAGCTCGCGCGCAGAGCTGCCAGCTAATTTGGAACAGCCGGCGCGGCCGCGGTGGCTCTGACCGATGAGAGCGCCCTAGCGCGTCTCACTGGCCGCGCTGGCGCTGGGGGTCTTCAATGTATCGGTGACTCGGGCGGGCGCGGCACCATGGTGACGTCGACAACGGCGGAATTAACGACGATTATCACGATGATGGTGACGATGGTGACGATGTTGTCGGCAATGCCAATGACGGCGCCGATGCTGGTCACGCCGATGGCGATGATGATGTCCACGTGTCGCGGATGACTGCTGTGGAAGTATTTCGGCATGCGCGCGCGGTCGACGCGCGGGAGGGGCCCGCATGGTATCACTACTTGGCAGGGGTCGTGCCCCCCAGCCAGCGCGCAAGGGCGTTCGACTGACTTCGGCGAGCGCGCGCGCGAAGTGCCCGCGCGGTCTCGTTGAGCAGCACAATCGAAACTGCTGATGGCTCCCCTGAGAGTGCACGAGGGCGCGCGCATGTTCTTTTGGCACATGCTGTTGGAACCTTGTGACACAACTTGCGCTCGCGACGGTGCGCGCGTGTGGACGTCGACATTTTTTTTGCACGGGGTTACTGAACACTCATGTTTTTCCCAACCATCCTGTGGCGCTGGGTCGTCGTTGTGAAGAGACAGCGCTCCGCGTCCCACCTCCTCCTCTCCAACTCCTCCCCCGCCTCCCTCCTCCTCCTCCTCCTCCTCCTCCTCCTCCTCGTCCTCCTTCCTCCTCCTCGCTCCACTCCTCCTCCTTCTCCTCGCTCCTCCTCCTCCTCCTCGTCCTCCTTGCCTGGGCCGGGGGTGCTGGCGGGGTTGGTCGATGGCCGCTTCCTCGTCTCCCTCGCTCCTTGGCTTCCCCCCTCGGCTGCCGGCTCTCCTTCCCTTGCTTTTGCCTCTCTCTCCCGGCTTGCTCTCCCTGGGGGGGGGGGGGCCTCGTGTGGGGCGGGCTCGGGCTCCCCCCCGCGTCCAGGTCCCTCCTGGCGCGGGGTCCCTGTGCTCGTCCCATGTGGGGTTCCTCCTCCTCCTCCTGGGGGCCCCCCTCTCCCCGGCTCCTCCCTCGCTTCGGGCCACCGTCCATTCCCCGTCACACCCCCCCCGCTGGCGGGTGGTTCGGGCTGCTAGGCGGGGATGGGCTCCCGCCAGGCCCAGTGGCGCACGTGCGCCCTTTTTTTTACTGTCGCCGAAGCTTGGTGGGACTCGCTTTTGAGAGAACGGCCTCGGCGGGGCGCAGACGCGGACGAGGAGTGTGAGAGAAAGGAGTAGAAAATAATAGGGACTGGTGGGGCATATGCCTAGCATGCGCTTCTTTCTGAAGTGGAACTTTGCGCTTGAAGACAGTATAATAAAACGGGAAAGAGATGGGAGAAAACAAAAGAGCGAAAAAACGGGGGGGATAAGTAAAAAGTCCTTGCTTGTGGGTGGAGGGACCCGTTTTTGGGTGAACAGCCGCGGCGGGGCGCAGACATGGTACTCGCCTCACCGGTTTTGCGCTTTGTGGATTTCGCTACGCGAAGGCTGTAATCCCTGTAATCCCTCCTCCTCCTCCTCCTCCTCCTCCTCCTCCCCCTCCTCCTCCCCCTCCACCCTCCCCCCGCTCCACCCTTCCCCCGCTCCTCCCACCCCCTGCGCCCCTCACACGTTTCGTGGCCCTAGAAGGAGCTCCGCCGAAGGCCCCAGTGGGGAAACTCGCATGCAGTTCCACCCCCGATTTCGGCGCGCCCGTCAAGCGTTCGGGCCCCCCCCCCCCCCCCCCTAAGGGGCTCCACCGACGGCTCCAATGGGACATTTCGCATGCATTTCCACCTCCGATTTCGATACACCCCTCACGCGTTTCGTGGCCCAGTAGGGGAGCTCCACCAAAGGCTCCAGTGAGAAAGTTTGCATGCAGTTCCACCCCAATTCGGCGCATCCCTCACGCGTTTCGTGGCCCTATAGGGAGCTCCACCGAAGGCTCCAATGGGAAAACTTGCATGCATTTCCATCCCAATTTCGGCGCACCCATTATACGGTTCGTGGCCCCGTAGAGAGCTCAACCGAAGGCCCCATAGGGACAGTTCGCATGCAGTTCCACCTCCCATCTCGGAGCACCCCTCACGCGTTTCGTGGCCCCGTAGGGAGCTACACCGAAGGGCCCATAGGGACAGTTCGCATGCAGTTCCGCCCCATCTCGTCGCACCCCTCACACGTTTCGTGACCCCATGGGGAGCTCCACCGAAGGCCCCAGTGGGAAAGTTCGCATGCAGTTCCACCCCCCATGTCGGCGCACCCCTCGCACGTTTTGTGCCCCCCTAGGGGGCTCCACCGAAGGCCCCAATGGGAAAGTTCGCATGCAGTTCCGCCCCTTTTTCGGCACACCCCTCATGCGTTTCGTGGCCCCGTAGGGGAGTTACACCGAAGGCCCCAGTGGGAAAGTTTGCATGCAATTCCACCCCATTTCGGCGTGCCTCTCACACGGTTCGTTGCCCCCAGGGAGCTCCACCGAAGGCCCCGGAGGGACAGTTCGCATGCAGTTCCACTCCAATTTCGTCGCACCCCTCACACGTTTTGTGACTCCATAGGGAGCTCCACCGAAGGTTCCAGTGGCAAAGTTTGCATGCTGTTCCACCCCATTTCGGCGCACCACTCACGCGTTTCGTGGCCCCGTAGGGAGCCACACCGAAGGCCCCAGTGGGAAAGTTCGCATGCGGTTCCACCTCTATTCCGTTGCCCCCTCACACGGTTCGTGGCCCCATAGGAAGCCCCCCCCCCCCGCAGGCCACAGTGGTAAAGTGCGCAAGCAATTCCACACCCAATTTCGGCGCACCCCTCACACGGTCCGTGGCCCCATGAAGAGGCTCCACCGAAGGCCTCAGTTGCAGGGTTCGCATGGAGTTGGATCCCCACGTCGGCTCATCTCTCATATGTTTCGTCGCCCTATCGGGAACTGTACCGAAGACGATACACCCCGTTACGGCACAGACAGCTGCATATGGTTGGGTCCTTCGCCAGTCTAATGATACATGAGGCGAGGGAACGTTAAGGGGACCCACTGGGATGGTATGAACTCATATGCAGAATGAACGAGGAGGCCGTATCATCGTAATTTGCTGTGCCCCTGGGGGTGCCGATAAACAGGGGGGCGCGCGAGGGTAGAATCTGAATTCCTATCAGAAAGTAGAATCTATGTTGTGCAATCTCTGTGGTGCAGTCTACGCGTAGTAATATTTGTGTGCAATATATGGTGCACTCTATATGCTGCGATGCATGTGGTGCAACTAATGTGGTGCAATTGATGTGCTGCGATCTACGTGCTGCAATCTATGTAGCGACGGGCGGCAAACCAATGCATATTAACGCAGAGCAGTGCAAAGCAACGCAAATCAATGTAAATCAATGAAGAACAATGCCAATCAATGCAAAGCAATGGAAAGCAACGCAAAGCAATGCAATGCAAATCAGTGCAATGCCAAGCAATGTGATGCCAATCAATGGAAAGCAGTGCAGGAATGCACAGCACGGGATAATAATGCAAATCAGTGCGCCTCAATGTGAAACAATGCAAGCCAACGCCAGTAAAGCAAGGTAGATCAATGGATTGCAGTCCAGAGATAACGCAAAGCAGTGCAAACTAGCGCCGGCCCAGACGGCGGTGACGGGGCGACGACGGCGACCGACGGGCAGGCCCAGTGTCTGACAGAAGAAAGAAGAAGACCCAAGTGCGAGCACTGCGTGGGGAAATGAGATCACCAAACATTGCCCACGCCAGTGCCCATGCCAGGAACGATCAGATGAGGAGTGGCGCAGGGAGGCGCAGCAGGCCGGTTCGAAAAGGACGATGCCTCCACCAGCTGTGCCGAGGAGCCAGGGGGGTGAGACGGAGTTGGGCGGCGGGGCGACCTGGGCTGGCGCGGCGCGGCGGCCACGGGGAGTGGGAGCTCCCTGGCGTGGCGACGCCCGCGCGCCACGGCGCAGCACCGCCGCAGACCGGGCAGGGCCGAGGATCTCTCTCTGCCCCCGGCGGCCTCCGGGGGGCCCGAGGATCTGGAGGGGGCCCCTGGTGGCCCCATGGGGACCCCGGGCCTCCGAAGGCCTCGGGAGGCCTCCCCGAATCTCCGGCTCTTGTGGACCTGCAGTCTACACCCTGCGAAATGCTTAACAAATCATGGGTTAAGAAACTCAGAGTCTCAGAATTTGAATAAAAACCCAGAACCTCTATCAAAAACTTAGGATTTACATTGAACCATTAAGAATAATCGAAACTCTCGCGGAAAACTTAAGTTTTCTTAAGCATCGCCTAAGGTGTACCCTCCCGCGGGGCCACCTCTGGGCCCCGGGGCCCTCGGGAGACCACTCCTGGGACGAGGCGTTGGCTCCAGCGAGAGGGGGCAGCTCCAGCGAGAGGGGCCGAGAGCTCTGGGCCCCCGGTCTAGAGCACCACGGCGTCGGCGGCCACAGGGCTCTCGCTCGCGCCACTTCCTCCTCCGCCGCCTCCGCCGCTCCTCTGGCCCCCTCCCCTCCCCTCCCTCCTCCTCCTCCTCCTCCCCCTCCTCCTCTCCTCCGCCGTGCCTCCTCCTCCTCCTCCTCCTCGCTCCTCCTCCTCATCCTCCTCCTCCTCCTCCTCCTCCCCCTCCTCCCCCTCCTCCCCTTCCTGGCCAATCTTTGCAAAGGCGCCGCGCCAGCGGACCACGAGGGAGCGGGCAGCGCGGGTGAGGTCCCCCCTCGGGGCCACCGGCCTTCGCGCCGCGTGCCGCGCAGAACGCCCACTCGCGACGCCCCCCTGGAGAAAAGAACGGCTGTCCAGCCCAGAGCGCGACGCGCGATTGTGTTCGGGCCCCCGAGGGTGACATAGGGTACAGTAGCTGCGCTGCGCTGGAGCCCTACCCGGAGGATGCAACCGGCACGTGCGGAACACGCATCGTCGTACGAACCACTGTGTATGCGCGCACGCTCCCCGACGATCCCAAACCTGGGCGCTACCTTTGCTCCAACGAGTCCCCGTGTGAGCCAATCGACGAGCCCTGAAGACATGAATCACTGGGGGCACCTGCCCTCGGCGCGCCTGCCGCCGTCGAGCTGCAGCGGCGGCGGCCCTCGAGCGCCACACCCCGCGGAGGCGTGCTGCGCCGTGGGAGGCGGGCACGGCACGCAGGGCGGGGGCCGCCAGGGCCCAGGCGGCGGGTGGGCAAGCGGAGGCCTCCTGAGCGTCCTCCTCCTCCTCCTCCTCCTCCTCCTCCTCCTCGTCCTCCTCCTCCTCCTCCTCGTCCTCCTCCTCCTCCTCCTCGTCCTCCTCCTCCTCCTCCTCCTCCTCCTGGACACGCGAGGGGACACAAGACCCTTCCGAGGGCCACGTTGCCACAGAGATGCAGGAGGCATGTGTCGCAAAACACAGAAAACGAGGATACCCTTGATCGGGCAGGGTCGACCTGCTTATCCGGGCCGCCTGTACGGTCCACCCGTATGATAAGGACAAGTGTGATAGAAGTGTGATAGAAGTGTGATAAAACACACATGTGTTTGTTGTATCACACAAGTTTTTTGGGTCACGCACTTCTATCACACTTGCTCGAGGCGGGTGGGCAAGCGGAGGCCTCCTAAGCGAGGCCATACAGTCCACCCGTATGAGAAGCATGCGCGGTAAGGGTGCAAGGGGCCTCGGAGGGCCACGTTAGCCTTTCTCGAGCGAGGTTGGCCAGCGAGGGTCGCTGAGGATGGCCCGAAGGGGCAAGGATGCAAGGGTACCGTTGGGAAGGCTGCCCATGTTACTATGCGGGTCGACTGTAGCAAACGGGGTCCGAAGATCGCAACGCATCGCCGATGCAGCGGCGATGTCTGCATGTAGAAGATCGGACTCCAGATCGCGCCGCGGCGCCGGTGCGTTGGCGATGCGGTGCGATCTTCTGACGTACCTCCTCTACTTCGGCCTCGCCGAGGAGGCTTGGAGCGCGTCGCCTTTCCGATCTCGTATTTTTTCGGTTCTGTCTGTACACGCTGTACACGGGTAGGCCCTCACAGTGCGAGAGTATGGACGGGGACGGAGAAAGGAGGGGAGAAAACTCCGATGCGACCTTCTCGAGTCGCCACAGGTCTGGGGAGACATGGGATGCGGTGGAAAGAGGGCTGGAGGATCACTCCTACACATCGTACATACGTGGAGTTCTGGCAGGCGGATTCGGCTACAGTTAAAACATATGCGCAGGGCGCGTGGGCCAAGTGTGGCGCCAGAGGGGGATCGGGCAGGGGAGGAAAGGACCAAGAAAAGGGGGAGGATCCAGACCTCTTGGAGGCCGCCCACGTGTGACCAGAGTAGCGGCCAGGTCAAGGCTGGGCCCGTCGGCGCCGAACCCTGTGGGGCACAGAGCTTGCAGAGGTAGTCAGTGGGCAGGCTGCTCACGGAGCAGCGGGCTCTGCATCAATCTCCCCGGGTGAAGCTCGGCCTCCTTTCGTTGACTGAGCCAGGTCAGTACTTGCCGTAGCTCTTGCCGTAGCCCTTGCTCTTGCCGCTGCTCTTGCCGTAGCCGTACGAGTCGTAGCCTCCGTAGCTGTCGTAGCCTTTTGACTTCGACTTGCCGTGCGAGTAGCTGTCGTAGCCTTTGGACTTCCCCTTGTCGTACGAGTAGCTGTCGTAGCCTTTGGACTTCCCCTTGCCATACGAGTAGCTATCGTAGCCGCCGTACGAGTCGTAGGACTTGCCGTTACCTTTGCTGGACGTCTTTCCCTTCGACGGCGGGGGGTAGTCCCAGGAGTCGCTCTTCGAGGACTTGCTCTTCCCCTTGCCCTTCGAATCTTTGTCCTTGCCCTTTCCCTTGCCCTTCGGCTCTGGGGCGTCCTTGCCCTTGCTCTTGCCCTTGCCCGTGTCCTTCCCTTTGTCCTTGCCCTTGCCCTTGCCCTTCGGCTCCGGGTCGTCCTTGCCTTTGCCCTTCCCCTTTCCCTTGGCCTCCTTGCCCTTGTCTTTGCCCTTCGAAGAGCTCTTCTCCTTGCCCTTGCCCTTCTCCTTGCCCTTGCCCTTGCTCTTTCCCTTGCCGCGACCCCGAGCCTTGGCCAATTCTGGGTCGTAGTCCGTCACCAGCGCCTCGTCGATGGGCGGCTGGTACCCCTTGTCAGAAGTATCCAGGGGCTCCTTCGAGAGCGTGATGTCGATGACGGTGAGGGTACGCGTGTCAGTAACATTGTCCAAACCCTCTTCAATGGGCTCGTACTCATCCACGACTTCGAGGCTGCTCAGGCTTGTAATTTGATGCAGGCCCTTGAAGCGGCGCTTGACCACCTCCGCTAACATCACGGCCTTGGTCAGCGCCCCGCCCGTTCCCTTGATCGTGACCTTAGTCTTCTCCAGCTCAGTGAAAACCTTGTTCACGCGGGAGACGTACGCGGAGACACTCCCAGCGGTAGTGACGCGGATCTCGTCCTTCAGGAGGGCGAAAAACACTTGAACACAACACGTCGGACGTCGACGGATGCCGGATTTCTGCCAGCGCCGGGCCCCCTTACTCCGCCGCATGGGTGTGGGGAGGGAGTCTGGCGCTGACCAACCTCCGCCATCCGCAGACGTCCGAAGTTCATGATGATGCACTTTTCTGGACTCCCATCCTCGGCGATTTCCTCTGTGCTCTTGGGCTTCTCGACCTTGCGATACTTGTCCATGGCTCTCGAGGGCGACTGGCGCCGACGCGGAGCACGCGCGAGTATCCCCTCGTCGAGTGAGGGCGCGTTTCGGCTCTTCGCTCCAGCCAGAATGTATCATTACGGAGCATGAGGAGGAGCCCACGCAACTGTGAAGCTAGGAGGAGGAGGAGGAGGAGGAGGAGGAGGAGGAGGAGGAGAAGGAGGGGGAGGAGGAGGAGGGAGGGGGAGCGGGGAGGCCGCCACGCGCTGCGCTTGTTGATCCCTCGGGCCCTTCGCTCCGCTGCCCTCTCGGGGCCCTGCCCGCCAGTCTGCCTCCCGTGACCTCCCGGCGCGTGGCCGCGGCTGGGCTCTCGCAGCTCGAAGCTCCAAACGGGGCTCGACGGCCACACACCTTCAGCACGTGTGCTTCTTCACGGCGTGGGGCCCCCGTCCTCTTCCCCTCCTGGCCCCGAGCACCCGACCCCCTTCTCCCTCCCCCTCCGTCTCTTCTTCTCCTCATCCTCCTCCTCCTCCTCCTCCTCTCTACCTCCTCCTCCTCCTCCTCCCTCCTCCTCCTCCTCCTCCTCCTCCTCCTCCTCCTCCTCCCCCTCTTCCTCCTCCTCCTCCTCCTCCTCCTCCTCCTTTTCCGTCCCCTCCTCCTCCTCCTCTTCCTTTTCCTCCTCCTCCTCCTCCTCTTCCTCCTTCTCCTCCTCCTCCTCCTCCTCTTTCCTGTCCGTTATCGTCGCGGGCCAGGTTCTGTGGGACCCCAAACCCGAAAGCGCCCCTCCCCCCCCTGCTCCAGACGCCGAGGTCGTGAAGAAACGTCCCGAAATCGCGCGCAAAACCGACGACGGCGACTACGACGGCGACGAAGAGGACGGTTACGACGACGACCCTGGTCGAGAACCTAAAGCGTCCAACGCCGCCCTGGCAACGCCCCACAATTGGACGCGAACTGCGCCCGCGACAGCGTAAAGAACCTTAATCGGGGAACGAATCTCCTTCTGGCCCTGGTCACGCCGAGGCCTGGGAGGAGCGCTCGAGGAGAAGCCCAAGGAAAGACCTATAGGGCATCTCGACCCTATACCGAACCACAGGTGTCCTGAATTCCGAAGCTTGACTGTAAGAAACCATGGTCAAGTTTCTAGCAACATGTTTATCAAACGCCAGGCCAGCCCTGCCTGAACAGCCTTGTGAATGCGCAGGGGGTAGAAGTCGTGCCAGCATCCTGAAACTTCCAAACAATAAACTGGACTGGGCCAGGGAACCTAGGTTTCGAGATGACGGGCAAGCCGTAGGGGTCAGGGTGCTCCAAGCACAGATCGAACGGGCCCTGATCAGACACAGAAAGCTGCCATAGAGGGAGGGCCCACTCCTCTAGGTGTGGTGAAAACGCAGCACAGTAGTTTTCTTTATGCTTCTGCCGTTGCAAGCTTGTTTCGGGCCCCGATGGATGTCGGCAAACTGCCCCGGGCGAGAAGTCGGTCGTGGAGATGGGGTCGAGAACTCGGGGGGGCGACATCGTGAACCAAAGCTGGGGGGCCAGGGGTCTAGGGTCGGGGGACGACGAGGTGGAGGCGGGAGTACACATCCTGGTTGTCGGAGGTCGTCGGCGACCTTGGGAAATGATAGGAACTTAGCTGCCCCGATACGCAACACGCGGCACGTAGCGTGCCGATACGGAGTTCAGCACGCAGACTGGAAACGTACGTTCGGCGCGACACGTTCGCCCAAACCGTGGACCAGCACGTGCCGAGCCAACACGCAACGTGTTAGCACATACGTATTGAGCACAATACGTGTTGCGTTTCATCACGGGCGTACCGAGGCAGCTGCAGCGGGGCTCGACCACAAGAAACCTTCCACAGGAAGCCCAGCCCTGAGACCCCAGGACGTCCACCGATTCTTGCTGTGGGAGCGTCACGCTTTCCATTGCGAAACCATCGAACCCCAGGAAGCCCAGGGCCCCCCTGGAGGCAAGCAGGGTGCTTCTCGTTCTCCGCCTCCTCCTCCTGCCATCCTCCTGTTCCTCCTCCTGCTCCTCCTCCTCCTCCTCCTCATCCTCTTCCTCCTCCTCCTCCTCCTCCTCCTCCTCCTCCTCCCCCTCCTCCTCCCCCCTCCTCCTCCTTCTCCTCCTCCTCCTTCCTCCTCCTCCTCCTCCTCCTCCTCCTTGGAAGTGTTCGGAACTTCTGGATGGCCATCGGAACGATTCGGCAGCGGGGCGCTCGCGCCACGCGCCACGGGGCGCGGCCGCCCTCGATAGGGGCGGAGCGTTCGCCCCCCTGTGGCGGCGGGCACTCGAGCTAGACATCTAGGGGAAGACGTGACCACAGCAGCGCGGAGGGGAGGAGGGGGAGGAGGGGGAGGAGGGAGGGGGGAGAGGAGGAGGAGGAGGAGGGAGGAGGAGGAGGAGGAGAGGAGGAAGAGGAGGACGAGGAGGGGAGGAGGAGAGGAGGAGGAGGAGGAGGATGAGGAAAGGAGGAGGAGGGAGGGAGGAGCCCACGCCACTGTGAAGCAAGGAGGAGGAGGAGGAGGAGGAGGAGGAGGAGGAGGAGGAGGAGGAGGAGGAGGAGGAGGAGGGTCTTGTTTGGCGGCTGTGCGCGGCCGCCCCACGGACGCTACGGGAGCTCGGGAGGGCTCAGCAGCGCTGCGCGAGGAAAGGAGAGGAGGGGCGCGAAGGGGGCCGCGGGCGCTGCCTCTCAACACACGCTCTTCGCGTCTTCGGCTTCCATTTTCGCGTGGACTCTCTGGAGGTACGCTGCCGCCGCTGCCCACAAGGAGACCCACGCAGCGACCGTGCCAATCGTCACCATCGGCTGGAAGCAGTGGTGCTCGCAGGCGAGAGCGTCTCGGTTGACCCATAAGTTCACCTGCGCCCCGAGCAGCTTCATCAGCTGGTTACCGTACATCTCCGACCAGGCCTTGGCCTTGATCTTCACCTCGCGAGAAGTGCGGACGTACAGCATCTCCTTACAAGGGGAGTTAAGCCCATAGGCCACCACGCACGACACCATGAGGGTCCAGACCGATGTCCATAGTGAGTAGTTGGTGCATAGCGCCAGCACGCAACATAGCATCACGGCCGGCAACATCAGCAGCGACCCGCCTATCCCAACAGCCTCTACGATGGAGCTCGTTCCCAGCAAAGTCAGCAACGCGACTCCACTGTTGATTGCAAGGTTAATGTTGCCCAGGAAGGCGATCTGGTCCATCCTGCTCGGGAACGCCTCCTTCACGAGCACGCTGTTTTGGTAGTCCAGGATGGTCCGCGGCATCAAGTTCGCGTAGGATACCCAGAACACGCCGAAGGCGTAGGGTTGCGAGAGCAGCAGCCAGAGGCCCTCGAAGCCTTCGCACAGCGCGTTGCGGACAAGGCGGCCCGGAGCGCTGAGCCGAAGGCCGGGGGCGTCCCTGGCCTTCGCCACAGCAGCGTCCTCGGCGCCGTCCGCGGGTCGCAGTGGCGACGTCTCCTGCTCGGCCTCGGCGACGTCCGCCGACGCGGCGTGGCAGCCCAGCCACGCGAGGCCGGCGACGAGGCCGAAGGCGGCTGCCTGCAGGAGCAGCAGCCCCACCTCGCCGCCCAGGCTCCGCGCCCTGACGGCTACGAGGGAGCCGGCGATGCCGCCCAGCTGGATCAGCGCGAACATGGGAGGGAACGCCCGCTTGGCCATGCTCGTGGTCGAGGCGTCCGCGACCACGGACCAGATCATCGGCATCACTACCACCGAGCGGGTCTCGGTGATGTAGTAGAGCGCCCAGGCAAACCACGCCCCCGGGCGTCCGGCGCTGGCCAACAGCACCGCGCTCGTCGCGACGTACGCGAGGGCGTAGAAGCCGCAGACGGCCAGCACCAGCCGGCGCGAGCTTCCCACTGCCGAGGCCACGACGCCGTACAGGAACAGCACCGGCACGAGGACCACCAGCACGAGAGACCTGGCCACTGGCTCGTGCTGCGTGCCGACCAGGTCCAGGAAAATGGCCGTCTTCACGGGGCTCACGAACTGGTAGGAGCCGAGTGCCACGCAGAGCGCCAGGGCGAAGCAGAGGTAGGAGCATCGCCTGTGCCGCGGGAGGTCGGCAAGCAGGAAGCCCTGGAGCCGCGTGTGGCTCGCCATGGCCGCCGGGAGGCGGGACTCCGCTCACATGTTATGCATCTTCGGTTCCAAGACAAGCCACGGGTCGTGCCAGGAGTGAGCGAGCCGACGCATGCGGCTGCCCGTGCCCGCATGGCTACGGAGCGGGGGGGGGGAGGGCTCCTTGTCTCAGGGGAGGGCGCTCCAATCCAAAGGTCTGGACAGCGAGGTCCAACATCGGACCCCTGGTCCCATGTTGGGCCTCCTGTCCAGTTTGCCATCGCGCCCGCGGCGCCCAGTGTGCGTTGGAATGGCCCGCGGTGCCGTGGGGCCCTCTCAGTGTTGAAATGTGTCAGCCCTCCGTTTCTCACGCCAAGCCTGGAAGCCCGAAATGGGTACGGACAAGCACGGGTACCATGTTCAAAACCGACAGCGGCCGCTGTTGGGCAGGCGGCCGTCTGTCTCAAATGGACGACGTCCACGGCGACACCGACAGCGCGTCCTGTTCAAAATGCGCGAGCACTGCTGCCGGTCTTCGTGCCCATTCTTTCCGTACGTTCGGCTACATGCAAGAGTGACCCTGGGTAAGAGTGACCTTTGGTGCGCGGCTTTTGGGGGGCCGCGAGGGAGCCAAACAGAAGCGCGCCAGGCGCCACTGCCGCCTCGCGTTCGGCGATCGGGGGACCCCATCTGGTCCGCACCCAAGGTCACTTGCCGGCGAAAGGCCACTCTTACGCCTAGTCGACACGTACCCATTCCGTCCGTGCCGGTCCAGGGCCTGCTGGGGCCGTGCCCGGAGCGCCGGGGCCCCTCTTGTTTTCTGCGCGGGTCCAGGATGGGCGCCCCGAGACTGGAGGGGCCCCAGGACACACAAATAAATACACACAAATAAACAGATTCCCCATATTTTCCCATATTTTCTGGGTTTCTGTCTTCCCCCCCACTTCCCATATTTTCCCATATTTTCTTGGGAATCGAGGATTACTTGTGTCTGTGTGTTTTTTCCCCTCCTGAGAGACGCCCGCGCGCGCCTCGGCGCGGGCAGGCCCGAGGCGCAGGAGATGGCCTCGCAGGGGCCCCGGGTGCTCCGAGATGGCCTCAAGAGGCTCCAAGATGGCTCCTCGAAGGTAAGGCGAGAGCAGAATCGAGACAACATCGGACCGAGACACATCGGACATCTCTGGGAATCGGCGGGTTTGGTCTGGAGGATGCATCGGGCGCGGCGGCCGGTTCAGAGCGTTCCGGAAAGCGTTCGGGAACGCTCTGAGAGCGCTCTGGAACGCTCTGAAACGGGCTCATATCGATTCTAGGCCCGTCCGAGAAGGCCTCCCCCCGAGAAACGGAAATCGTCAAACTCCGCTACATTTAGGTCGGGCATGTCCCCCTACAGGCGGGTTTTGGCAGAAAACACGTACTGAAGAAATGTGCAAAAATAATCAAAACATGCTATGACAGTCGTCCCCAGACTGTGCTTTGGTATTTTTGAAGATTCCTCCTGTAGAGGGACAGGCCCGACTTCACGCCACATGCTTGAACCTCTGCTGCGCTCCCCTCGTGTTGGCTTCGCAATGGCTCCAGGGTCGGCGCCAGAAGCTCCCAGGCCTCTCGAAAAGGACCCCTGGACGGTCGGAGAGGCTTCCAACAACAGCTCCGGACACACAAATGCACACACACACACAAGTGCCAGGATCCCTAGTATTTTTCTATATTTTTGTTGGGGTTCTGGTCTTCCCCCCCGCTTCCCATATTTTCCCATATTTTCTGGGGGATCGATGATTCATCTTGCCTGTGTCTGTGTTTTTTCCCCTCCTGAAGGACGGCCGCCAGCTGGCCTTCAAGACGGCCCCCGCCCCCCGCCCCACGACGGCCCCGAGACTCCCCAGACGGCCAATCCTCTGGCAGGTGCCTCCCGCCGACCGGGAGCTCGCGGCGTGCCTGGCGGTGGCGACGGGGGCCTCACAGCGAAGCACTCCTCCTTCCTCCTCGCCGCTCGGCTTCGCCCTCGGGCCATGGCTCGGC
>CAUYUJ010015742.1:216981-226981 GCA_963575745.1 Prorocentrum cordatum
GCGACGTCGGCGCAGGGAAAGCTGGGCGCCACGATCGAGCCGCAGGCCCGACGCAGCGGCGACGCAGCGACGCCGCGGCGCGGCCCTCCGGCCCCGGCCACTCCGACCCCAGCTGGGAGGCCTAGGTTTAGGTCGGGCACGTCCCCCTGCACTCGGATTCTGGACTTTTTTTTTTGTGTGTGTGTGTGCGTGTGTGTGTGTGTGCTTTTTTTCCTTGGGGGGGAATGAAAAACACTCAACAAATGTGCAACAATAGTCGAATCTACTATTTCCTGGCTGCCTTTGAATCTCCCTCCTGCTCAGGAGCAGGCCCGACTTCAAAGCCTAGACTTCTCCCTGCCCCGCGACCCCACCCGCACTCTGGCCCTCGCCCGCCCGGCCCGTCCCGCGCCGCCGCGCGCCGTCCCTCCCTGCCCCTCGCCCTCCGGTGGTGGCGCTCGAGGGGAATCGCCTCCTCCTCCAGCCTCCCTCCTCCTCCCCCCCCTCCCCCCTCCCTCCTCTTCCCTCCTTCCGCATCCCTCCTCCCTCCTCCTCCTCCTCCTCCTCCTCCTCCTCTTCCTCCTCCTCCTCCTCCTCCTCCTCCTCCTCCTCCTCCTCCTCCTCCTCCTCCCATTTCTTCCTCCCTCCCCCCGTCCATCCTCCCGAATTGTTCCTCCTCTCTCTTCCCTCCTCCCGTCCCTTCTCCCGTCCCGCCCCCCCACTCCTCGTGCCTCCTCCCTCCTCCTTCCCTGGCCTTCCGGAAGGGGCCCAGGAACACACACACACACACACACGCAAATAGACACAACTCCCAGGATTCTCCCCATACATTTTCTCTCCTGCTTCCCTGGGGGTCGACGATTCGTTGTGTCTGTGTGTTGTCTTTCCTCTCCTGACTCCCGGGCTCCCTCCCCGGACCAAGTTGTGAGCGTTTCTTTATTCGGCGTTTCGACCTTGGGCAGAAAGGGAGGGGGGAGGGGGGGGGGTCTGGCTCCAGACCTCTGCTCAGTGCGAGTGTTTGCAGGAGTGCTGCCCCTGGGGGAGACTCCACCCGCTCGAAACAGGCGCCCAAACACAGCCAAGATCTACTCCAGGGGGGGGGGGAAGGTTGGGGGGGCCCGCGCCGATCGGCAAAACAATGGATATAAAACGATCACTCTCTCATCCAAAGTCGTGTTTCGGACGGGCCCGGGGCCCAGGAAGGGGAGGGCCCCCAGTGGCCGAATGCGGGGCTAGCCTCCACACGGCGAGGAACCGAGAGGAACCTCAGGGACTCCCCTTCCCCCTTCTCTTCGTGGCTTTCGGCGCACAGGAAGCAGCTCCTCCTCCTCCTCCCCCTCCTCCTCTTCCTCCTCCTCCTCCTCCTCCTCCTCCTCCTTCCTCTTCCTCCTCCTCCTCGTCCTCCTCCTCCTCCTCCTCCTCCCCTCCCTCCTCCTCCTCCTCCTCCTCCTCTCCTCCTCCCCTCCTCCTCCCTCCTCCTCCTCCTCCTCCTCCTCCTCCTCCTCCTCCTCCTCCTCCTCCTTCCTCCTCCTCCTCCCCTGCTCCTCCTCCTCCTCCTCCTCCTCCTCCTCCTCCTCCTCCTCCTCCTCCTCCTCCTCCCCTTCCTCCTCCTACTCCTCCTTCTCCTCCTCCTCCTTCTCCTCCTTCTCCTCCAGGCGGAACAGAACAAGCTGAACGAACATACATCACTGGAGGTCCGCGCGGATTTTCTGGATCGGCGCCGGACCCATCTGGCGGCGCCTTTGGCGCCGCCCCTGCCGCGCTTCGCGCGCCAGGGAGGGGGATCCAGCGCCGATCCCATGGCATCCGCGTCTACCGCCGAAAGTTGACGTTTATCTAGTCCTCTCTTCTTCGAGCGGGTCAGGACGCAAGAGGAGCGGGGAAGAAAGGAGGCCCAGCAGCCAGGCCCACCCCTCAGAGCTCCTGGCCTTTGGGAGGGCCGCCGTTTTCTCGCCGTGGGGCCCACGAGGGGCCCGGAGAGAAACGCGTGCTTGCCAGGGGACGTTCGTGGAGAGCAGCAGAATCCACCCTCGTACTAATCACCCCGACACGCGAAGCCGTTTAGAAAACGCACCCAGAGAAGGAATCGAACAGGGCAGGGCCGTTTCATAAACGCCCAGGGCCGTGTAGTAAACGCCAGCTGTCGGGTCCGGGTGGTGTCCCCTCCTCTGAGAGCGCTCGCGGCACGTGGTGCACTTTCTGCGCTCCGTGGCAAGGCCAGGCGGCCTCTCGCGACAGTGCGCTGCGCGTGCTGCGCGCCCGTGTGCCTGCGGGCTGCGTCTCCTGTGCCGCGGGCTGCTGCCGTCGCTGCTGCTCTCTTGCCTCATCACCCCTCCCCCTCCGCCTCCTTTCCACATCACCCGTCGCCCTCATCCCACTCCCCCTCGCCGCGAGGGGAGGCGAGGCGAGGCGAGCGCGCGATGTGGGCCCGGCGGGACCGGCCCTCAGAGGGCAGCGCGGGGTGGCCATAGCCCTCGGGAGACGTGTTGGGGGCAGGAGTCGGAGATGGGAGCCTGAGTCGGAGAGATGGACACCGGAATCGGAAAGGCGACCAGTTGCAGAGAGACGGGAGCTGGAGTCGGAGAGACGAATGGGGGGATTATCAAAGGGGGTGGGCGAATCAGCTCACGTAGCTAGTGTTCCTGGCGCCTCCTGGCGCCGTATGCGCCAATGTATCGAGTAAAGTGCCTGGCCGTGTGTATCGAAACCAGCTTCATGCAGCAAATTTCGTACCCCCTCCCTTCCCTATCCTACCTGTCGTCCGACTCGAGCAAGGGGGGGTCTTCGCCGGAGGGCCAGCCGAGAAAACTGGCGGCCCCCCCGTGAACGAGGATGAGCGATCACCAGGCGGCGCGAGGACGAGATCTTGGCGCGACGTCGTTGTGCTCCTCGCGCCGCCAGCGGCGCCTGCTTCACCGCCGCGCTCCCCCCTGGGCGCTGCGCGCTGGCTCGCAGCCTCTCCGTTATCGCCCGGGGGGGCCCGCTGCAACTCGTCCAGCAGCGCTCTGCCGCTCGGCAGCTGCGCGCAGACCCAGCCGCAGCACGGACCCGCGCCCGACACCTTCGAGAAGTTGATGCGCCCCGCCTCCAGCGCGAGCTCCAGCACCACTGCGCCGGTGCCCAGCCTCTCCGGCAGCTGCTCGGACCGCGCGCTCGGGCCATCTCGCACCACGATGCCGCCGGCGCCGAGGCCGCCGACGACCACCCACCGCCTGCCATTCACGAGCCACTCTGCAACCGCCTCGTGGCCCCTCTCGGCGGCAATCTCCAGCGGCACCCTGCCGAACATGTCAGCCTTCTGGGCCACGTCAGAGAACGCCACCCCTAGTCGCAGCAGCGTTCGCAGCACGGACAGGTGCCCCCGCTCCGCGGCGTCGTGGAAGGGGGTCCTGCCGAAATGATTGGCGGCGGCGATGGGGCAGCCCAGCCGGGCCAGCGTCTCCAGGGCGCGCGTGCTGCCTCCGCACGCCGCGGAGTGGGCTGCAGTGGACCCGTGAGAGTTCGTGGCGTTTGCGGCGCCGAGCTGCGCCAGCACCTCCAGTACGACCACGTGGCCGTGGAATGCGGCCATGTGCGCTGCTGCGTCCTTGCTTTGAAGACCTGTCTTCTCTTCATCGGTCATCGTCAGTGTGTCTACCGCCGTGCCGCGGTTCGCAAGCGCCTGGATGAACGAGGCGTGTCCCCGTACGGCGGCGGAGTGGAGAGGGGTCGCGCCGAAGTGATTGGCGACAGCGATGGGGCAGCCCAGTCGGGCCAACGCCTCCAGGGCGCACGTGCTGCCCCCGCACGCCGCGGCGTGGGCTGCGGTGGAGCCCTGGGAGTTTCTGGTGTGTGCGGCGCCGAGCTGCGCCAGCACCTCCAGAACAGCCACGTGGCCGTGGAATGCGGCGATGTGCACTGGCGCGTCCCAGGTCTGGAAGCCCGTCTTCGCTTCAGTGCACAGCGCCAGCGTGTCCATCGGCGCGCCGAGGCTCGCCAGCGCCTTGAGGACCGAGGCGTGGCCGTTCTGGGCCGCCCAGTGCGCAGGCGCGAACCTCTTCTCCTGCTCGGGGCTGGGCGTCGCGCCAAAACTGACCAGCAGGCGTACGGCGCCGACGTGACCGCGACCTGCGGCGAAGTGCATCGCGGTGGCGCCACCTCTGCTCCTGGTGCTGGCATCCACGCCTGCACGCTGGAGCATGGTGATCATCTCCGTGCTGCCCACCATGGCGGCGTAGTGCAGCGGCCTCAGCCCGCTCGCGTCCTCGCCGTCGGCTGGGGCGCCTAGGCGCAGCAGGGCCTTCAGCACGTCCGCGCGGCCGCAGAGGACGGCCTCGCCAGCCAGGCCTGCGTCGCCCCGGATGATGTCCACTGGCAGCTGCAGCCCTGCGTCGACGAGCCCGTGGATCACGTACACGTGCCCCTCGCCGATGGCGCGCGAGAGCAGCCGGCGGCACGCCCGGCGGGCCCTGTCGCCCCCGGCCGCCCTCGGGCCCGCTGGCACCTCTGCGCACAACCGCGCCGGGCTCGACCTGCCGCGGCTCTGGGCGCCCAGCGGCCAGCCACCGCCGCCGCAGGCTCGCTCGCCCTCCGCTCGGCTGCGCCTGCGCACGTCCTCCAGGGCCCTCTCCCGCGCGCTGAGGCAGCTCAGCAGGCGCTCGGCCTTGCCCTGGGGCAGGTGGTGGAGGATGTCCAGCAGCAGGTAGGAGCGCGTTTTTCCATTTTCGGCGATCATGGGCATTATAGGGGGGGGAGGCCAGGGGGGGGGGGGTACACTGTAACACCTCCCCCCCGCCGTGCGCACGGCGGCAGTGCCTGGAGCGCACTGGGGGGAGGGGCGTTACGTTTTGGGGGGGGGTGAGGGGGGGGGGCGGGGGCTACAATGCCCATCATGCCCCAAGCAATTAAAAAACACGCTCTAGTCGGGCAGTTCCTCCGGGTCGGCGTCGGGGACGCCGCGGTGCCCCGCGGGGGGCAGCGCGCCCGCCTCCTCGGCGTCGAGGTGGTGGCGCGCCGGGGCGCGGCGCTCTGCCACGCCCATGAGGCCAGCCGCCCGGAGGAGGCCTTCGGTCGGGGCTTGTGCTCTGGGCCGTGGGTCGCTGCCGGAGCCGAGGCGGCCCGAGCCAAAATGGCTACTCCAAGAAATAGCCCGGGGACGATTTTGCGAATGTTTTTGGGCATTCCTGGCGTATGTTTGACTCCCTTTTATTTTTCGTCCAGAAGCTGCCTGTAGACGTCGTTCATCTCTGATCTTGCTCAGTTCCAATTGTGCTCGTTTCTGATTCTTCCTGGCCCCCTAGTGGCTAGGAAGAGGCCCAGGATCGAACAAGTAGAACTGAAAGGATCTCGGCCCCCCCAAAGAGTAAAGACCTTCCGACGCATTAGAAATGAACAATGTGTACTCCGAGTTTCTTAGTAAGCGTCGGGGGGGCGTCACCCCCGCCGACAGCCCCACGTCGACCCCCGTCGCGGGCAGCCACCGCGCGCCGAAGGCGCTCCGACCCCCGTCGCGGCGCGACGACGAGGCGAGGTTGACCCCTGTCGGGGGGGTAGTTGCCCCCTCCGCTTATTCAGAAACCCAGGGTACGGACCCAGGGCGGGGGGGGAGGAGGAGGCGACAGACGGCATGCACACAAGCAGTCGGAGGTCCGCGCGGATGTCTCGGGTCGGCGCGCACCTCCCTCGCGGCACCTCCGGCGCGCGAAGCGCGCCACTTGCGGCGCTGGAGGCGCCGCCAGAGGTCCAGCGCCGATCCAAGAACTCCGCGCGGACTTTCGTCGAAAGGGACAGGAGGAATGCGGAGGGAGGAGGAAGGAAGGCTCAGCCGGCCCATCTCCAGCCGGCCCACCTCTGACGTCCTGGCCCTGCACGAGGGCCGCAGTGTGCTCTCTCGCAGCGGGGCCCGTGCGGGCCAAGGAGAGAAACTTGTGCATTGCTGGGGGGCGAATGCTTGCGACACGCCGTAGGACGGCCGGGGCGGGAGCAAGAGTTGGGAGAAAAGGATAGGGGATCGGGTGGGAGGAGGAGGAGGAGGAAAAGGAGGAGGAGGAACAGGAGGAGGAGGAGGAGAGGAGGAGGAGGAGAGGAGGAGGAGGAGGAGGAGGAGGCGGAGGAGGCGGAGGAGGAGGAGGAGGAGGAGGCGGAGGAGGCGGAGGAGGCGGAGGAGGAGGAGGAGGAGGAGGAGGAGGAGGAGGAGGAGGAGGAGCAGGAGGGGTCATCCAAATCTTGCCCCTGAGCCCCGAGTGTTCTGTCTGTCTGCGCTGCGTGACCCGCGCGGTGCACTTGCTTGCCAGACATATTCGCCCACCTGTTCGCCCGCTGCAGACGTGCTCTGACAGAGTGCTCTCACATCTAAGAAGGACCCACAGGCATCTTGAACGCATTCCAACATGTCCGAAGTATGCCGTCGGACATGCTTACTACAGTCAGCTTAAATGTTACCCCGCCTTTGAGGTCGACGTCGACCAGTTTGAGGTCGACGTCGACCAGTCCAAAAAGGTCGGCGACATTCTGGCCGTGCGCCCAGCATTGTAAACATGTCAATGACATGCTTGTCTCCCACGTCCTCCTCCATCCTCCATCTTCGAGTCTGCTCCCATTCTTGACCCGCGCCCATGCCGGCACACCCCTCACAGGTTTCGCACAGCCACAGGGAGATTCCACTTATCGCCCCAGTGGGCGCCAACGTATGCCGCCCTCCCAGCCCATGGCGGCACGCCCTTGTACCTACCGAGCCCTCAGAGGAAGCTTCACCTACGGCCCCAGCACGCGCCTTTTAGGCCTTGCCTCGATTGTTTCGGCACACAGAAAGAGCACGCGGAACAAAACAACGGCATGACCATAAACCTTCGGAACCCCAGGTGGACTTCCTCGATCGGCGCTGGACCTCCCTGGCGGCGCCGCTGGCGCCGCTCCTGTCGCGTTTGGTGCGCTGGACATGGGGATCCAGCGCTGATCGAAGAAATCCACGCGGACCTCCGAAATTGTATGTTTGAGAAGGAGGCCGAGGACGAGGAGGAGGAGGAGGAGGAGGAGGAGAAGGAGGAGGAGGAGGAGGAACAGGAGGAGGAGGAGGAGGAGGAGAAGGAGGAGAAGGAGGAGGAGGAACAGGAGGACGAGGAGGAGGAGGAGGAGGTGAGGAAGAGGAAGAGGAGGAGAAGGAGGAGGAGGAGAAGGAGGAAGAAAGGAGGAGGCGGAGGAGTAGAAGGAGGAGGAGAAGAGGAGGAGGAGAAGGAGGAGGAGAGGAGGGGAGGAGGGACAAGGAGGGAGGAGGGAGGAGGAGGAGAGAGGAGGAGGAGGAGGAGGAGGAGGGGGAGGAAGAGGAGGAGGATGAGGATGAGGAGGAGGAGGAGGAGCAGGAGGAGGAGAAGGAGGAGGAGTTAGAGGAGGAGGAGGAGATGTAGTCTTCTCTTCTCCGAGAAGAGCATGGTGGAGGCGGGGCGGGGAAAAAAGCAAGGAGGCTGGAACCACCTCTGAGAGCCCGTGGTTTTCAGGGGAGCCGCCGCGCCATCGTCGCGGGGTGCTGGGCCGGAGAGACACGCGTGCACCGCTGGGTGACGATCGCTCGCAGCACGCAGTGCATGTGCTTCGCTCCATGGCCGTGCCAAGCGGCCTCTCGCGCGTGCGCTCGTGCGTGTTGCGCGCGGCATGCCCAGGGGCTGCGTCCTGTGCCGCGGGCTGTCCCCTCTCCGCCTCTGTCTCTGTCTCTCCACATCGCTCCTCGTCCTCATCCCACCTCGCCTCGCCGTCCTCCATCCTCTCTTAGCTCGCAGCAGTCGTGATCACTCTCCTGCCACTGCCCCCCCTTCCCTTCTCCCTGATAGCTGCTTGATCCTCCTGTACCCTTGTCCTTCAGCTTGCTACCGCCACCTTCTCGTTCCTGCTCCTCCTCCCGCTGCTCCTCCTCTTCCGTCCTGCTGCTAGTGCTCCTCTCGGTGCTCCCGCTGCTTTTCATCTTGCTCCTACGTGGCCCTCCTCCTCCTCCTCCTCCTCCTCCTCCTCCTCCTCCTCTTCGTTTGTCCATCCTGCTGACTACTACTTTTTCTCTCCCTCCTGCTGCTCCTGCTGCTCCTCCCGCTCCCTATCCAACTGCCCCCTCCTCCTCCTGGTTCTGCTGCCCCTCTCAATGATGGTGGTACTTCTGCTGATGCTGCTGCTGATGATGATGGTGATGTTGATTGCAGCCACCTTGTATAATAAAGACCCACGACAAGGATGCAAGGGCATTGGAAGACCATACCGACACTTTGCGGGCGGGGCGTGGCCAGCGAAAACGGCCAGGGATGGGCCGAAGGGGGAGCCTGCAAGGACAACCTTGGAAAATTGCTGATCCTTTCAGTGCGGGTTGACTGTATCATTATGGTGATGACTATGGCGAGGGTGATGCTGCAGATGCTGATGCTGCCGCTCCTGCTGATTCTGCAACTGATGATGCTGATGATGGTGATGTGATGAGGATGCTGCTGCTGATGATGATGCTACTGATTATGCTGGTGATGATGAAGATGATGATGCTGCCGCCGCAGATGCTGCTTCTGCTGCTGCTGCTGCTGCTGATGATGATGATGATGATGATGATGGTGATGTGATGAGGATGCTGCTGCTGATGATGATGCTACTGATTATGCTGGTGCTGATGAAGATGATGATGCTGCCGCCGCAGATGCTGCTTCTGCTGCTGCTGCTGCTGCTGCTGCTGCTCATGCTGCTGCTGCTGCTGCTGCTGATGATGATGATGATGATGATGATGATGATGATGATGATGCTGATGATGATGATGATGCTCGGGTAAGGACATAACGGTCTGGGAGCGGTGCTCGGCGCAGCCGGTATACATTAACATGCATATGCACGGGGGCCCTCGGGCCCCGCCGATGGAGGAGAAGGGTGGGGGGAACGCGCTGTGGCGCTCAGCGGCACGGGCCTCCCGCCTCCGAGCCGCGCCCCCGCGAACGGCTGCGCTGGCGGCTCAACGGCTCGGGGCGGCCGCCGCCGAGTTCGGCGCTCGCGCCTCTCCGCGTGGGGTGCCTCCCCTGCCGCATCCTCCTCAGTGCGGCGGCCTGGCGGGTGCTGGTTCCTCCCGCGCACTGGCTGCGGAACGAGACCACGCGCGCCCCGTCCGCGTAGCAGTCGCAGACCGCGCAGAAGACGAGGCGGCGCTGCCCTTCGCCGAATGCCCAGAGGCGGTGCGACTCATCGAAACTCGCGTTCCACCAACGCGGGCGGCCGCCCGCGGCCTCGGCGCCCGCGGGCGGCTGCGCCGCTCTCCTCCGCGCTGCCGTCGCCGTGCTGGGCGCCTCCGCGAGCCTGGGCCGCCAGCGCCGCCGACGTCGCGGCGCCAACGACGGCGGTTCCCGCGCCCTCGGCGCCTCGTCGGCCCGCGCCCGCGGCGGTCCGCGCGCGGGCGCGCCGCGCGTCGGCCTCCTGGCCAAGGGCCTGGCGCTTCCGCCCAGCCGTCTGAGGCCCAGGTGGCCCGCTGATGATGATGATGATGATGATGATGATGATGATGATGATGATGATGATGATGATGATGATGATGAAGATGAAGATGATGATGCTGCTGCTGCTGATGATGCTAATGGTGATGATGCTGATGATGGTGATGCTGCTGGTGATGATGATCCACGCGTCTAAAGAGGTCAGGAGCTCCTAGCTCGAACTGCCCCTCGGACCGAAGCGTTTCCCTGTGGCCCTTCGGCAGCAACGCTCGGTCTCGTGCGCCTCAACGCACCCTCGCAGATTCACCTGAGTGCCAAGAAGCCGCCCACCGCCCCAACCGACGCAAACGGTAGTACGGCATCCGAGCAGTCACGTCGACTCAGCCCGCTACAGCAGCTCACACGCGCCAAAGCAGAGCAACACAGTTCCCAAGGCTGCTGGCCGCCCACTGGACAACCTTGCTCTGTCATGGCGTTCGGAGGCGATCCAGAGTCGGTTGCAAGCCACCTACCCCCTCGGTTCGGCCTCCGCCCTGGCGCGAGAACAGTGCACAAAACAGGCAGGCTGGTACGCAGCAAAACTGCAGAACGCAAGCGCCACT
>CAUYUJ010015742.1:231981-315262 GCA_963575745.1 Prorocentrum cordatum
GTGCCACCACGACTGCCTGCAGCCGCTGCCGACCACGTTCGCATCCGTGAAGAAGCCACCATACCATCCAGCGTGACGGCCCTCTCCATAGTGAAGATCGACATCATGAAGTGGAGCGCCTGCCCTGGCATCCCCAACTTGCGCCCGTGCTCCCACAGGCGCCTCATGGTAACGTGCTCGAACGCCTTGGACAAGTCCTTCACTACAGCCGCGTTGATGTGGTCCTCTGGGCAGCTCTCGTCCCTGAGCATGAGGTCCCACACCGCGTCCTCAGCACCTTTGCCTCTGCTGGCCCAGTCATAGGGCCGTGCAGCCATCTCTTCCCATTTGCGATACTCGTCAGCCATCAACGTTTCCACCACTCTAACCAGGGAGCATAAGAGGGCCAGCGGGCGACGCCCACCCTCGTGCGGCTTCGGCACCAGGAAGAAGGCCAGCAGCTCTTCCTGGGTGGGCCAATGAACGAGGCGGAGTATGTACTCCGCGAGGTCGACCATCGCCTGTATGCCTTCCGACGATCGCCACGCCCACCATCTCGGGTGCCACCAGTCTGGGCCTATGCCAGTGCTTGTCTTGAACAGCCTGGCTGTCTCCCTGAATCGATCGGCCGATACTCTGACACATGGTGCAGGGTAGACTCGTCCTTCCCAAGGTCGGTCATGCTCTCCTCTGCTGTCGGCCCCGTGCGATGCCCAGAGCTGGTGCCACTGGTGAGCATGCCCATCCACCAGCGTCTGTCCGTCGAGCAACTCAATTTCATCCTTCTTATAGTTCGCGATGGGCGCGGGGGGTCGCTCTGCATGGCGCCATCGTGCCATGCGGTGCAAGAAACCTGCTGCACCCTTGCTGCCATCTTTGAGGCGACCCCTCCACGCTTTGGCCCTCTCCTGAGCCACCGTACTCACTATCTTGTTGGCCTGCTTGAGGAGCCATCGTCGTCTTTCCATGACTGCGGTGAGCCGCTCCTCCGCGCCGTCCTCGTGCAGCCCCCAGTGCTCGATGTCGAAGAAGAGGTGGTCCAGCCACTGTCCCGTGTCTCCGAGCTGCCGCGGGCGGTGTCGCCCTCGGTGCAACGCCTTGCTGAGGCACTCGCGTAGCCATGCCACCCGTGCTGGGTCTGGGCGCTTCGCCCTGGCTGCTTGAGCACCGAGTATGTGGCTGCCGATCCTGTTGGCCGCCCAGCGCCAGGCCGCGGCCCCCGCCGTTTGCCCTGCGCCATCCCTCGCCTTGGGGCCCAGGAGCGGCGTGAGCACTGTCTTCGGCGCATCGCCTCGGCCGCGGTGCCTTGGGCGCTCCCCCACTGGGACCTTGCATATGCCCATGAGCTCCTCCTCTGCCGTGCGCGAGACCTGGCGCCAGCAGTTGTCCAGGTCCTCCTGGTCAAGTCTGCCTGTGTGGTTGATCGGCCACGACGGCCACTGCCGCGGCTGCGGCGCACACCCGACTGGCAGCGCCATGGGGGAGGCCCGCGGCTTGATGAAGCGCAGCACCTTGGCCCCCCTGGGCTGCTTCCGGCAGCGCATCCGCACTGGCCAGTGTGGGGAGACCTCGCTGTCCTCAACCCCCTCTGCCTGGCTGAGGGCAGGGCTGAGGCCCTTGGCGACCGCGAAGTAGTCGATCTCCCTTCCTCCTCCGATGCTGTCGCATGTAGCCTTGCCCGTAGTGTGGAGCACTCCTCCCGCATCTTGGAGCCAGCCCGACTCGTGCAAGGTGTGGGGTTCCATCTGCGCGTCCATGCCGAGAATCCAGGGGGCTGCGTGCATCTCTGTGAGCTCGCCGATGCGGTCCAGGATCTGCAGGTTGCGTTCAGACAGCCCTTCGCCTGTCCACATATATGCCAAGATCAGCAGCGCGCCTCCTGCGCCCCGCAACGGGCATCGGGCCGCGCATATGCGCCCTCGCATGCCTGCGGGTGAGCAGTCCCAGTCCTGCTGGCCGTATGCGTAGGTGAGGCCGATGGACTTGGGCACCATGATGTAGGTCCCAGCACTGCGGCCCCCACGAGCTCCCGTCGCGCTGGGCGTCATAGCAATCGCCCATGCACGCTTGCAGGTCGCTGCCTGCACCTCCTCCTTCCAATTTGTCGTCCAGCCTGTGCTCCTGACCCAGGATGCAGCTCGGCTTGGTGACGTACTCGTCAACGAACGCGATGCCCTTGGCCCATGTGTTGCAGTTGGCTGTGTAGATCTCCATCCCATTTGAGAGCTTGCCACGCCCTCGTTTGCGCCTGCCCTGATCTGCACGCGCTGCGGTAGCGCCTCCTCCATGTGCTCGCGTCGAGGCGGGCCTGCCCCACGCGCTGTTTACCCAGTGGGTGCACCAGGGGGCAGGCTCCAGCGAAAACCTTGGCGACCGAGCCCAGCCCCTCGCGCTGTTTACCTCGCGGGTGCACCTGGGGGCTGGGGCTTGCGCTCTAGGGCGGCCCGCAGGTCGCGCCTCGCGTGGGCACCCATGCCCCCCGCACTCCTCGTCTGCCCACGGCTGGCCTGCGCAGTCAAGCACGCCGTGGACGCTTGGCTGCCCCAGCGGGTGCGCACTCGCAGAGCTTACGCACCCGATCAGCCACATAAGGGTTGTCGCCCATGTTCTGTGCCATGACGTCCTTGTCGATACCGACGCCCTTGCACCAGTCCTCGAAGAACTTCTCCTGCGCTTCTGCATCGAGGTCCATCGGGTCTGTGGCCTCAGGCTCCGCTGGTGGGCCCCCTGGCGCTGGGACGCTGGCGAAGTGGTCCTTGTACTTCTCCCGCAAGGCCCGCTCGCTCTCGTGGGCCTTCTTCTGGGCATCTTTGAGCTCATTGTACGCCTGCATGAACTCAGCATCCTCCTTCGCCCTGTCGGTGATCTCCGACGCCTTGTCCGCCATCTGCTGCAGCAGCACCACCCGCTTCTCGGTGAGGGCGCGCAGCTCGTCGGCCCGCTCCTGTGCCGCCTGCTCTGCCGCCTTGAAGTTGGCCTGGGCGTCGGCCAGCTCCTTGCGCGCCTCCTCCACGTACTCGGCCGCTCTGGCCACCGTGCGCTCCTTGTGCGTGATCTTGCACTGCACCGCGCGCAGCTGGTCATCCAAGCCCTTGTCTGGCTTGGCCGCCTCAGCTGCCTGGGCCGCCTTAGCTTTGGCTCCCTGCACGGCTGCCAGCACCTCCTGGTCCACCACGCCTTCTTTGTGGAGCTTCTCGCAAAGCCTCGCCAAGTCCTCGACGTGGTTCGCTGCCAGCGCCTGGGCCGCTGCCCTTGGCCTCGTGGCTGTCGCCAGAGCTGGCCACTCCCCTGGCTGCGTCCACCAGCCCTGGGCCCTCGGCTGCGTCCACCATTGTGTCTGCCGCTGGCCCTGCTGCTTGCCCTGCTGCTTCGGCACACGCTTACGCTTGTTCTGCTGCTGCCACTGGTACGTAACCACCGATGACGTCCTGGGAGCCGCCTTGCCACAGCCACGGCACCAGGTCCTCCACGGGTGGTTGCCAGTTGTGCCGCACGCGCACGCCCACAGCGCGCCTGGGTACCCGTCAGCTCCCATGCGCGCGAAACTCGATTGTCAGTTGTCAGTTGCTTTGGCCTCAAAGCGCGAACCCCCTCGCGCTCAGAAGTCGCCGACCGAAGCCGACTCGCGGTCGTCGGGCGGTTCATAGCCTTGAGCCAAAATGGCTACGGAGGCCGTCGTTCATTTCTAATCGTGCTCAGTTCTAATTGTGCTCGCTTCTAATTGCTCCTGGCCCCCCAGTGGCCAGGAAGAGGCCCAGGACAAAACAATGCAAGGATCTCGGCCCCCCCCCGCAGACAAGGAAAGAACTCTCGAATAATTAAAATTGAGCGATGTGTACGGGGGACGGGCCCGCCTTGAGCCCACGAGCGGGGCCCGTGGGAGGCCCCCGCGAGCGGGGCCCGGCGCAGCGCGCGGCCCGCGCGGGCCTCGGGGCCGCGAGCTCCCGGAGGGCCCCCGCGGGCAGGCGGAGAGCAGCCCGCAGGCGGTCGGGGCAGCGAGGGCCCGGGGCTCGAGAGCAGGGGCCGACCGTCCCGGCGGAGGGAGGAGGAGGAGGAGCCCTTGCGATCATCAGTCGGTGTCCTGGAAAGGGAAGCCTCGCCATCGCTCGGACGTCCATTCCTCGTGTATTTTTCGATTTCGTTTTTTTTCTTTTTTCGTCAAGTGATCAAGCATGGTCCTCGATGGCTGTCGCCGAGAAAAAATGCACACGTCCGAGCGATGCCAAGAAGCGTGGAGAGAGGGACCCGGATGGGGAAGGGCCCCTGGGCCAGGAGGCTTGCCGACGTCGTCGAACTCCTCGGGTCTTTCTGGGCCCCAGGGCCGTCAGAACACGAGCCAGGATTGAACAGGGACCGACCGTCCCGGCATTCCTATGGGCCCAAAATGTTCCTGATTGAACAGGGACCGCACCACGACAAGTTCTTAGAGGCCCAAAATGTTCCAAGAACAAAGGCAATGTTCTTATAACCTATTCCCGATGTGTCAAAACAAGACGGTACAAACCATAAATGTTGAACACTTCGTGGATACCACAAAAGGTTCTTAGAACATTGTTCGGTAGGCCTATAGGCACGCCGGGACGCCTCGCCACTGCTGGACAGGGTGAGGCCAGGGCGAGGATCAAGTCGGGGGTGAGGATAAAGCATCGGGGATCTCTGAAATGCGGCGGCTCGGGGGGATGCATCGGGTACCGCGGCCTGGTCGTAGGTCGGGCGTGTCCTCCGACAGTCGGCTACTGGACGAGAGAAGCGACAAATAGTCAACAAATACTGCCAAAATGATCAAACATACTAGAAAACTCGTCCCCAGAGTACCTTTGACTTTTTGTGAATATTCCTCCTGTAGAGGGACAGGCCCGACTCAAGGCCAGGGCAAGGATAAAGTCGGGGGCGAAGATATACATCGGGAGTCTCTGAGATCCGGCGGCTCGGGAGGAGGCATCGAGCACCGCGGCCTGATCAGAGCGCTCCGGCGCGCTCCGAGAGCGTTGCGGAAGGCTCTGTCTGGGACGGCTTCGTCCTCGTCCTGGCCCGGTGCGGAGGGCGGCGGCGAGCGGAGGGAAGGGGGGGGTGCGTCCGGGGAGTCTTTCCTCTGAGAATCGGGGCAAGATGACAAAGGAATTAAGGTCTCGTGTTGACTCTGCTCAGTAGTAGAAGATACGGGATGAGACATCGATGAAGCTACAAGTAACCGTTAAGCAACTGCACTCAGGAATGGGAAGTGAAGAGGCCGGCCGGCCGACGACGCGACGACGACGAGGGAACGACCCCTCGGCGCGCGCGTGCAAGCCAGCACGCTCCTTTTCTATCCTGTGAGCATATACAGCTGCGGAACAGTGCCGCAGAGTCAAGGTGTGGCAAGGCAGACATCGAGAGAGGCAAGTGTAAGATGAGGCGGAGAGGAACATATTTACTCCCCCCGCGGCGGGCTTCGTAGGGCCCATCCAGCCACAGCTCGCCTGGCCTGCACATATATGCAGCCACCGGAGCGGACCCCAAAAGCGTTTTACCGCTCAGCGGTGGTTGCCAGGGAGCTGAAGGCCGAAGAAACCCGACGATTCCCACCAATAGTTAAATAAATTCTCTCTGCCGAAGCGACTTTGTCGCTCGGTTGAGCCCGCGGCGACTTGGTTGCCCGGGCTATGGTATCGCCCCGATGGCGGAGACGGAGGTCTCGGATGTGAAGATGACGAGCCTCCCGTCTGATCCGCGGCCCAATGTGGCGAGCGTGATCTGCATCCCTTGCCGCGGCCAGCGTAAGGCGCTGACCTGTTGTACTTGTCCTTGTTCTTGCTCTTGGACCCTTTCCTTCTCTCGGAAAGCAATAGTTGTAGTCATTCAGGTACACAACATGCCACACGCGTGACTGGTTCTCCCTCGGGCTCATCCAGGATATCGCGTCACGGTGAACCCAGTATCCATCCAGTACATCATGTGTGTAGCGCGGGTAGTGCCTCGAGAGGTCGTAGCCAGCAGCCCCGCGCCCGGCATCCATGGCTCCGCCGCGCGCGCGCGCGTAGGCCTCGACCAATCCCGCGTGTCCCTGTCAGACGGATACCATGAGTGCTCATCTCCTGCCGCGGCGGTTTGACCGCCGGCAGAGCACGGAGATTCCGTGACGTCATCGTTGGCCCGATCGTCTTGGACGTCGGATCTGCGTGGAGGAGGTGGCGGATCGGGGCGACCAGCTGATCTGGGCCTCGCTTTCGCCAACGCGGGCTCCTCCGTATCGGCTTGGCCGTCGGAGGGCCCATCGGCGCCTCCACTCTTACGAACGCTCGGCATTCGTTGCTTTCTAGCATATCTAATAGTATCCCGTGCGGCAGTAGCAACAAAATACAAAACTCGCTGCAGGCACCACAAAAGTGGCCTTCATCTTTGTCTTGGAGCCCAGTGGCTTCCACGAATGGATATAGCCAATAAATAGCTTCTTGCAACTTCATGCCCTAGCGACGGATGTCGATGTGACCCTGTTTGCCCAAGTCATGGGCCCATTCCTCAATGGGGTCGTCTGTCTCAATCGCGGCACGAATGCGGCAATCAAGGGCGCATGCATCCGTTCGACGCTTATCATCATCGCACTCTGCGCCGGTGCCGCGGGCAAGAAAGTTAGCCCCAGGGTATGCTATGTAATGTCCCTCGGCGATGAAGCAACGAATTATCTCGCGAACAATCGCAATCACGCGAATGATGCACAGACCCAACTCTAGTTCTGGAACAGGAATCTTCCAGTTCCATCCAATGGTGCTCCGCATATATTCTGGGACTTCGTGCGTTACTTCACCCGACAGTCGTAACCTGTCAGGTTCATTTGTGTCCGGGCGGTAGCTGGTGTACTCCATGACATATTGAGCGGCCACATCTTTGGCTCCGTCCTCGGTCAACGTGATGTTCAACGATTTGTCGTCGCGATGAGAATGCACGTGCCCATTGGGCTGATCGCGGTTGATCCTCCCGTCAATTATCTGCTCGGTCTGGGACCCGCAGACTGCGGTAAATTCAACGGTCATGTCTACGTTCTCCTCACCTGCCGTCACGGTTGGACCGGCGGCAGGTTTGTCATGCTTGCACACCGATATGAGGGTGTTGGGAACATATTTTGTTGCGCCTGCTGACGGGCCGAGAAGCGCGACGTGGGCGTGCCGCAAAATTATTTGCCCAAGCAACCGGTGGACGTCCACGAAGGCTGGGCCCTGTGACGTCCATAGCGTTGCCCTGGGCAACGGGCAGCCAGGGTGCTGTTCCCTCTTTTGCGCCGCGCAATGCCCGAAGCGTTGGCGCGAAGATGTTTGCATTATCCATGTTGCGCTCCCATTCGAACCAACCTTCTATTGGTTCAAAGCGCGTGTCGGGTTCCTCTGGCCACTCAAAGGCAGCCAGAGCGAGACAAGACATTGGACGCGCATGCTGGTCAATATCTGTTGCCCAAAGTAAGGGCCACCACTCTGCGATCGTTGGAGCTTGAGTCGCTTCTCTGTCAGCCAAGTGTGCGAGCCATTTAATGAATGGCCTCTCCAGAGGTTCAAGGTACTGAAAGAAGGGGCCGTGGCGCGCCGGCGGCTGGGCCGCGGCGTGCTCAGGAATCCAAGCAGGAACACTAACCGGGCGGCTGTTTCCCAAGGTTTGACCCGAAGCAGCCAAGCTAATATACTAATCATTTGTTGCCCACTTGCGCTCCAGCTGCAGATTGCTGTTGATGTTGTATATTACGTCCGCCGAAGCTCTCCGTTGTCTGCTTGCTCGCACGCCAACATAACGATCACGCTCGTAAGGGGGCTTATCAAGGTCGACAACATGCAACAAAATGCCATTGTTCCAAAGCGAGGCTGACATGATCTTGTGTCGGTGCGACTGAAGTGAATAATCATGGGCAACCTTGTACTTATACTTGATCGGATTTTTGCAGGAGGGGCAATGGCCAAAGCCAGTTCGCACCCAGTGCAAGTTAGCGCAGAGGAACCGACCATCGTCCTCCCAGGGGACAGACTGAACAAATGCTTTTGCCTCTGGAGGCAGCGGAGGCCTATGATCTGGGACCAAAGACAAAGTCTCGTCAGTATGAATCCAACCGAGCATCGGGGCGTTATCCAAATTTACCTCATACGATGTCCACTCCTGATTGAAGACAATTGACCAAGACATTCGCTTTTCTCTGCGATCCCACCAGTCGCTGACTTTGACGAGGGTGACGGCTTTGTCGATATCAGTGAACCTCGGCACCTCGCGGGACACAAGAGTCCCGTCCTGGCAAATCCGGTACGAAAAACGGGTGAGCACCCGGCCATTGAAAACAAGAATTAACGGCCAGGACCCTCTGTGAGTCGGAAGCTGGTCCCACAGACGGACTGTGTCCACTGCGGGCCATGCTCCGATTGACGGTGGCTCTCCGGCTGTGGGCCACTGCCCATGGCCTCGTGCCTCCTCACGAGAGCAGGCTCGCCATACCTCCGCTGGCTTAGCCAGGAAGGAAGATGATCTCGGCCTTGTATGCTTGGGTCCTTCTTGGTCGGGAGAAGCCTCAATAATTCGTAATCCGCCTCGAGGCAGAAGCCCCGAGTCTCTTTTTGGGAACTTAACTTCTCCGACCATGGATTCCACTAGTGTCTCCATATCGGTGATGTGGAGGAGGGGCCCATGACACCTGGCTGGGCCAAGGTCATAAGGCACGTACATTCTCTCAATTGAAGCAACAAAAGTGCAATGTCCCTGGCATGCTCGATAAAAAAAGGAATGGGAGAGGTAGTCCTCTCCGCCCCTTGAGAGGGCCAGGATTTGTAGTCGCGCCACATTCTGTAAACGGTCGTCTCCTTGATGCTGGCACTGTCGTCAGGAAGCACACCAAGGACCTCAACAGTTCCTGGCTGCAACGCGGCTAGGTCGTGTGCAGCAAGTGCATATGTCTGATATCCGAATCCATTCTCGGTCATCTTCTCAACCAGGTCTCCAAAGTAGACCCAGCCTCCCGAGGACCTCGCGTAATCAGAACAATGCCTCGCGAGATGCGTTGCGCAATCGCCAACGCGCTGAGCGAATTCGTCTACTCGGAGACATTGGGGTCGCCAAAAATCCGTACTGCCTAGGGCGGCCGGATTATCGCGATCAGTGGCCCCAACAACCAATGGGGTCAAACATTTAAAAGACTGAGGATCAAATCCGCCGGGTATATCATCAGAGTAAAACTCAGCACGGAGAAATTCTCGCGCCAGATCGCAAGTGCCCGCGTCTATGGAAAGTTCGCTCAATAGTGCAAATATGGGATCTTCAACGAATTCTGCAATGCATTTGAGCGCACTAATCGACTTATCCCGAATGGCCTCGACCCGCGGGGGCACTGGACCAGTAGCGTGGGCCTCTCGAACCCATCCGCCTTAGATTGGGGGGCGTGCGCTGAATAACTCGAGTACGTTCGCCCGGCGAAATACAAAGCTCTTTGCCCCTCAAACGGTTAGCGCGCCCGACATTAATCACCTGATCATCCTCTTGGGGCGGGGCATCCGTCGGTTTACGCCGCCGCTTATCGGGGGCAGGTGGCAACCTTTCTCTGCAGAAGAAGTTGGCAGAGGCTGGGCCAGATCGGTAATGCTCTTCCTCAATGGGAATGAGCTCAGGATCCGCTTGATACGGAAAGTCATTGAGTTGGGTAAGATCTGGACTGGCCTCAAGGGGCCCCGGCGTGTCTGGGACGCCCGGGGTTCGATCCACAGAGGGAGGCTCCGCCGCGTGATGTCCATTTGAAGCGGCGGCTGGCGGCGGCGCCTTAGCAGCGGGCGCGTCCTCCTCATCGGAAGAGCATGGCTTGGTAGGGGAAGACTCGGCAACCTCTTGAGGCGCAGCGCGTGATGCAGCAGCAGCGCCCGAGTCGACCATCATCTTGTCTTCCCACGCCGGTTCGGCCTCCGCTCTGGCTGGGCCAGGCGGAGGCGTAGGTGAGCTCGCCGTCGCGGCTGGGCCGGGCGGCGGCGCAGGGGGAAGAGGAAGTTTGCTTCCACTCGCGACAGATTCGCCTTCAGTGCGAGGCTGTGAACGTTTGCTCTTGGCGGCGATCACAGGAATAGGAACAAAATCTGGTGCCGCCTTGCGGATCTGCTCAACGGCGACGATTGCAAACTTCTTCCATGGATCCGAGTATGTTCCCGGCTCGTGTGCCCCCTTTTTCTCAGCCTTCTCGTAGATCCTCTTTGCCGTGTCAACGTACTCTTCAATCTCCAGCAAATCCTCAGGATATTCGGCCTCTGGCGGCCGGTCAGCAACAGCGCGACGCCACTGGTAAAAGAAATCTTTCTCATTCCTCAATGCTTTGCGTGCTTGCCTGCCTTTGAAGTGTCGTTTGGAGATTTCTTTGAGAGATCGGAGAATGACGGATGCAGCGTCGGCCCCCCATGATTGCGGTGACTCCTCTGACGAGGAATCTCCATTCGTCTGCCTCGGGATAGATGCCGCAGGGGCCTCCAGCCTCTCACTGCCTCCGTGGCGATCAGAGCTCACATCCTCGGCAGTCTTAGCTTCTGTCTCAACTGCCGCTGCCCTTGCGACGGAGCTCTCCGCCTGCGCAGTCTGGTCCATCCCGGCGCCGCGTTGGGCAGGCTGGGAAGATTCCGGGTCTCGGCGCCGCTGAGGCGCTGCCTCGGGCGCGGCCTCAGCTTTCTGGAGACTTTGGTCAGCTTGCGAAGATCGATCAAAATTCCACCTGTTGAGCCGGGTGGGGAGCTCAGGATCGCGAAGACTTGGCGCCCATGGCATAGGCGGGCCTTTCGCTGTCTCTGAGCCCTCCGGCTTGGCCGGTGGCTGCGCAACCTTGAATGCGGAAAGATCGTCAGCTCCAGTTTCAAGGCGAGCCACCTTAGCTGGTGGAGGCTTCGGCGCGCGTGCCTCTGGACTCGGATGAGCTGGAGGCGGAGGCTTCTTCGGCACAAGATCCTTCTGCTTTGGTGAAGGCGAGTCCTTCATCGGCGCGACGTTCGGCTTCGTGGCCGGCGGCGGCGCCGTCGTATTGGGTGGCGGAGGTTTATTCGGCACCTCGCTTGCTGATCCAACTGGTGACGGCCCCTCCCTCGGAGGGGGAGGAGGCATAGGCATTTTCGCAAGTGCATCAACTTTGGGAAGTGGAGGCCGCGCCCCCGCCACGGCTTTGCCGGGCGGAGACTTGGGCGCCCCCCAACATGCAATGTAGGCTGTCCCAAAGGTGGGAAGTCCTCGGTACCATGCGAAAAGGGTGCGCTGGACGGCTTTGCCGCCGGCGCCTGCTGCTGAGCACCTGTCGACGACTTGGCTTTGGCCTCCTCGTCTCTGTCCTTGTTAGCCTGGGCGAGCGCCTTGGATTCCTCCGAAGCCTCGTCTGTGTGCAACGGATTGATCTTAGTGAGCCTGACTCCTTTCTTGTGGAGCCATGGCCAAATATCATCGAAGTCACTATTATTCTCAATATAAGGGCTTCGATCCTTCTGCCAAACAATGGGCCCCAAACTTGGGACCCGCTGGCTCTGTGCCTCCCGGACTTGGTCCGCGGCGCCCCCCCCTTGCCTTGTCGCGACGCGGTTCGACCCCGAAGTCTTGCTCCAAGGGCCATTCATTTTGTCTAGCGACATGTTGCAAGATGGCATAGGCCTGCGTGACATGAAGCGCCGCAGGAGTCCAATGGTAGAGGCGAAGCTCATACAATACCATCTCCGATGGTTCGCTGACGAACTGATCTGGGTTTCCCCTGATGATTGTGGGCTTTGAATAGAAACGATCTCCGCAGTTGCCCAGATGCCGTCTCCAAAAGTCTCCTCTGCAACAGAATATGTTGCATGAGTGGCGGGATTGTTGGTGCATGGAAAAGAGTACACACCAACCTTGTGCTGCTTGATACTCCCTCCGTATTGGGGATTGGATGTAGGCAACTGATGGCCCTCCAGAATCGAATGGAGGGCGGTCGCAGACATACCATGAGACTGTCTGGTCCAGCCTGAGGATGGGTCTTGGACCTCCCCAAGCTTTTCGTCCGTTACATAGAAGGGCAAGGTGAGCTGAACGCAGTGATTGATGCCCGCCCTGTGGGTCTTCGTTGACAATTTCGCCCAATTCAGGCGATCAGCAACAGTAGCCTTTGGGTCCGCACACGATCGATCGGCCTTAATCACAAAGAAACGTGCCCACTTGGGAACCAAATAACTAGGTTCCAAGACTGGGGTCTTCGTGGACTTCTGCAGCATCTGAAAACCCAACCACGCCTCTCCATTTGCGTGTCTCTGAATCATACCGACTTGTTTACTGCGTGCCGGGTTTTCCCCTTGTGCCACTCGTGCAACACGGCCTTCCTCCCCTGGGTACTCATTCGCAGGCATCATGCGTCTATAGAGCTCACCGCCCGCTACAGTGAATGTTCGGAGGAATTCGGAAGGAACTGGTTCCTTGTCGGACGCACTTTTGTAGGGCAACTTCTTAACTTTCTGGTGCGTCAGATGCACCGGCCAATCTTGTTCCCAGTCTTCAGGGCGACTAGGATCGCCGCCTAATTTCAAACGCCGTGGGAACTTATACTTGTGGCTGAGCTTGGTTCCATGGCCGACAGGGCATTTTATGCGGAGAGCTTCCTCCGCTGCTTCACCAGGTGTCTTAACATCCTGTGCGCCCTTTGCAGGGGCCAGAGCGGGTCCGCGGGGCGGCTGGGCCGCCCGCGCTGCAGTAACGTCACCCGAGGCGGCTGGGCCGCTCGGTGCAGCAACGGGCGCTGCCTTCTTCAACTCATCAACTGCCGGGCGCATGTGTTCATCATTTTGCACTCCTTCGGTTGACAATCGAAGGCGTTTCCCCCTTGGGGGCATTCCCGGACAAAAGGGCCGACCACGCGGCAAGAAGTAATGATCATCTTGCCACGGGTAAAAGTCTTTATATGCATTGCATCGCTTCAGAAAGTCAATGAATGCATCAGAATAGTTAGAGTGGATCGCCCCGCCCCAAGATCCGTCTTGGACGGGTGGGAATTCAACGGGCTTCAAGACTACTTTGAACGGGCGAGTATTGAGCACAGACTTGGGCGCATTGTCCTCTGTAGGGCTCCAGTCTTGCCAGTACATGACTAGCTCATCAATGGTAGCCTCTTCCGATGTATACCAATCGGCTCTTGTCTTCTTTGATGTGCCACCCCCCTGAACGGCTAGGCCGCCGGAGGGTTGGCAAAAGAACAATGCGGCGAGTTTAGCGGCCTTAAACATGTGCTCAGCGCACAGCTCGGCCGATTTCGCACTCACCTTTTGTCCGTCCCTATCCATCTTATAGTCGCTATGGTCAGACCAAAAATGATAGAAATCCCCTGGGGGGGGGGTGCTGCAGTTTGCGATAAAAGCTCGCACCGTCAAGAATCATGATACGCGGAAAAATCCCCACAGCTTTGTAGCTCTCAATCCGACGGCTCATTCGAGCCCGGACGAGGGTGGCAACGCCATCCCACATCTGGCTTACGCCGGCTCCGGCCGACCTCCAGCATGTGTGGTCCCCGCCAACGTAAATGATCTCTATCGCTCCATCCTTTGCGCGAGTGATCGCTTCGCCCACAAGACGCTCCGTCGCCTCTACCATTATTCGGGGGGGTCCAGCGAAGAGTGTTGGATTTTCTTGTCGCTTTCCCCCTGAGACAACTCCGTTCAATTCGCCGGTTCCACCAACAATATCATTGCAGTTCCAGAAGATCAAACGCATCGGCGTATGGATCCCTTTCTGGTAGTACTTATTCTCATCCCATGTGTGGTTCTTGGCCACTTCCTGAATGTCGGGGGCCATGCATCCACTCATGATCTTCCGTGAAATGCCGTGTGCGTGATCCTGCATATAGAATTGAGGGAGAAGGCTGTTCGTGACCCTCTTGGGCGCATTCCGAAACGAGATCGTGGAATCAGAGACAATGTGGACGGAACAAGACCAAAACTTGTATTGCCCATGATCCACCAAGCACAATGGGTGGAAACTAATCCTTAACAGACTTGCCTGTGGCCATCATGGCCGCAATGTCCTCGCCAACAAATGGAATCCATGAATGTCCATTCTGGCGGGCAATCTCAGTTATGGCCTGGCACTTCTGAAGGAACGACAACTTTAGTGCCCAGGCTTTCAACTGGGGATGTGTAAGATCAACATAAAGCTGAAGAGTCTCGTTCACTTTAGATTCCCAGTCATGCGACGGCGGCTTGGGGTTCGGAGCATACTCTCCCTGCGCCCAATGATAATCGAGGACGTTCCAGGGACCCCGCCCAAAATAGGGCGGGTCACCCCCCTCGTCACTCGCCACCGCCGACCCCGCATCTGGGGGTCCACCTCCACCGCCGCCCCCAGAGGGGTTGCCGGAAGGCGGGGCGTTCCCCGTGGGAGAGCCACCTGGGCCAGACGGAGCACCTCCACCGGCTGGGCCGGGAGGAGAGCCTCCGCCCGCCCCGCCACCGGCTTGGCCGGGCGGGGCAGTCGGATTCGAGGCTGACCCAGCGGATGATCCGCCGGCCGCCTGCCGACCAGCCCCAGGATTGTCCAGCGACTTTTGTGGGCCAGATCCGGCAGAAGGATGCGCGCTAGCAATGTTCGCATGGCGGCTTGCCGAACCGACTGGGTCGATCGACATCCCCACTTCCAGGCGTGGCCTTTTCGGCGCCCGGTCGGGGCCCTCCTCTCTGTAGTCAGGAGGGCCCTCTGAGGGCGCCCCAGGGCGTCGCTGTCCGGGATCTTCAAGCAGATTTGGCCTCCCTCCAGCAACGACTGGGTCGTGCTGATTGGCCTCGGTCTCTGCGTCTGGCTGAGGGGGCTGCTTTTCAGTCAAGTCAGCACTGTCTTCAAGGCCATCCTTCGCGAGCCATGCATCGAACTTGTATGGGCGCGCCCACAAAGGTGCAGCCTTCCGCCAGGCCGCGGCCTGCTGAGGGGAAGAATCAAAATAATTGGCTCTGGCTGATTCGGTGAGAGCCTCCTCAACAACATGCGCTGGCGTGTAGGACAGGCCTTTGACAACGGGCAGGGCGTATATCGTACCCCGACCGTCCGCAATGGCTTCGCCGCGGGGAGGTGCGCGTGGCGAAGAGCCCCAGATGTTCATCCACAAAACGGGAGCACCCTCTGTCTTGCTGTCCCTTACTGGGGCGCTCACAATGTCTCCGTAGACCGTCTTCCGCCGAATGGCTGGGCCAACAGTGGGGCCCACGACCTCTCCCTTTTCAAGGGTTCGTGCGGGGCGTCTAGTCTCCCCCGGTGCGTTTGTGTACAACCTGCAGACCAGCTTCGTCATTTCGTCAGGGTACGACTGCAAGAAAGTACCCACTGGGATCTGGTCAAGTTTTGGGGGGGCACAATCAAAACGGCACGTTGCCATTCTGTCGAATGTAGTCCAATGGACGATCCACGGGTCGTGTGAGACTTGGGAAAACAGACGCTCGAAGATCGTCTGGGAAGTGTCGGCTAAATCTGCCTTCAGTGCGGTAACGACTTGGTCGTCCCGTATGTATAATATGTTATGTCCCCACATCGTGAAGCGCCAACTCCATCCCCGTTTGCGTGCGAACTTAATGTTCCCGTTCCCGGCATAATTAGGCCTGGACCATTCTCTCTTGTCAGGAAAGCAACGGAAAATTGATTTCTCTTCGCGGGAGCTGTATTTCTCCTGCAAAGAGATAGCTGTCCTCTTGGCAGGCTTGTTATCATCGACGGCAGCGTCGGCTGCTCTTTTGCGAGCTGCGATTTTTTCTGCGTGAATCTCTACGCCAGCCTCCATTTCGATGTCAACATTCATCACGACATCGCTCGGACTAAAAGGATCAGCCGCTTCCCCAGCCGGCTTGGCCGGCGGGGCGATATCCCCACTCGGCTGGGCCGGTGGGGTTGCCTTTCGAATTGAATTGGGAGGGGCCTTTCCTTTGGGCTCGATCGGGGGTTCTCCCTCCTCAGGCGACTCAGGAACGAGTTCGTATATGATAGCATCCGAGCAAACCGAAGTCATGTCCTCCCCCGACGGCTTTGCCGCTGGGGTTCCCAGCGGTTGGCGCATGGGTTTGGTCGATGACCTCTCGGGCGCGCGGGGGCCGCGGCAGGCAAGGCCCGCGCAGCCGCAACAGGGCGGCCGCGCGGTCCGAGGGGGGGCCGGCCGCTGGGAAGCCCGCGCAAGCTCTGGAGACAAAACGGCAGCGGCACATGCAAAATCAGAGGATGGGACGGGACGACGACGAGGCGACAACACGCGCTCCGCGGCACGAGCAACAACAATGTGAACCTGTTTAGCAAAGGCATCCGTGTAATCTTCTGCTGACTTGCACTCCCGTCCTCTGGCCTCGACATGCTCGTGCGTGCCATCGCATCTGCGCTCAAGTCCCTCCGTCGCATCGGGAGACGTGGGTGCAATCGTCAAGGGCTGTTTCATGAAATTACCCTTGCTGTCTCTCAATCCATACGCACACCCATGCAAAGCCGTTTTGACAAACTCCAACTCTCTCATGAATTCTTCCACCTGGGGATCCCTCCAATAATTACACTGAGTTGGCCACTCAAGGCAAATAGCGCCCCCCGCTTTATGCGCAGCTCGGGCAATCTCGCGGAAATTCCAAAACAGATCTCTAAAGTCTGTCCTAATGCCTCGAAGCCTACGCATCGCTCTACGGTTTCCAATGCGAAAATAATGGGCTTCGTTCGCGTATTGCCAGGGGGAACCTCCTGTACAGGGCATAGAACCCCATAGTGTGATGTGCTTTCCTTTGAACATCTTTATGCCATTCAGAGCCAACCTTCGTCCCTCGTCGGTCCTCACATCTTCCTCCTCCGTGTGCCGAATTACCTTGCACGAATCGTCGACAAAATTCTCGGGGTTTCTGATCCTGCCCTGAGGGCCACAACGATATTCTAACAAGAGTCGGTCCCCGGTCCACTGAGTGTCCGGAGCGCAATCTTCCCGGATCCAGAATTCCGTCCAGCGGGTCCATCTACTTGGGTGATAGTCGCCATCGCTGGAATCGCCGTTCGAATTCTGCTCAAAGGGGTGATGATATTTATGATCTTCTTCGCGCCAACTATCCGTGCGGTCTATAGTCAAAACATGTCGGGTAATGATGGCATAAGTACGACGCCTATCATCTAATCTGTCCGGGTCAACTGGGCAATCGGCATTTGCCGGTGTAAACGTGACAAGTCTGGGAACAAAGTGCCATCGTTTAAGACTCTGTCCGTGTTGTGTCCATTGATCTCTCCTTTCCTGGAAGTTAGCAACAGCAGCAGCCGGAAGGTGAGGAAGAAGAAGGTTGTAGCCGAGCATGTCTTGCTCGATGTTAACTGGCTCAACGCTCGATCGTTCTTTACACATCTCTTTAAACAAATTCGATGTATCAGATTCGGTTCCGCTGTCGGTTCTATCAAACATCGCTCTCATCTCAATCTCGGAGCTTTTCTCGGTTATCTCCTCCATCGTTCTGGATTTCTCTGAGCTTTTCCTGGAACCTTCTTCGGTCGTAACAGGAGTTGTTGCGCATGCTTCCTCGGCTTGGCCGGGCGCATTCGCCTCCGCAACTTGGCTGGGGGCGTTCGCCGCCACGGCTTGGCCGGGGCCAGCCTCGGTGGCAGCCGAGCACTGGGCGCCGTCGGGCGCCGCTGGGGTATTTACTGGTTTTGAAGAATGCACAACGGGCTTACCCTTATTGGGGCGTTCTTTTTCTTGTTCATCTTTTTGCTAGGTACAGCAGCTCCTCTCCGCAAAGCCGAACTCGGGCCTAAGCGGGGCTTCAGAACCCCCCCGGGTTTCAGGGGAAGGCCGTCTGAAAACGTCGATTCTAAATAGTCTTGGCACCGCTTGGCGGTCCAACATTTGGGAGTCACAGCGTTGACGAGATATAATACCTTAACCCAGGCCAAAGGGTCTGTGAACCTCTTCGTTCCAATGTCGGCAGCTTCGTTCTGAGTCCGTTCGTGCTGGAGCTCGGCGGTACCTCGAGAAAACTGTTCAGACACGGCTGCAGCATCGATGCGATGAGTTCGCGGGAGGTGCGTGAGCTTCATGGATCCTCCAGCTTTAATGGCCTTACATGCCGCCTGGTTGTCCTCTAGAAATAGAGAGCGTATCTCTCTTCCAAGCAATATTTCCCAAACCGGAAGGGCTGCAAGCAGCTCTTTTCGCAGGGCAAGGTCAGCAGCCGCAATCTCTGCCTCGAGAGTGCTATGGGGGACGCAAGTCTGTCGCTGAGATCCCATAGACTGCCCAGCTCGAGTGTATGGGCCCCAAATGGCTTGATAACTGACACTCGTGCTCCTATGTGTTCGGATGTCACTGGCCAGGTCCGCGTCAGAGTATTGCTTCAACAAGACATCCTCCATTCTATCGCCTACCCATGAAGACATGCGCTAGTGAGAGGTACACTTGATGTAACAAATGAGGCGGAAGAGATCAATGTCTTGTTGCTCTGTCCATTTGGTAATGCAACTGGCCGTGTGGCACGCGGCGCGGAGCAGGTCGCATCGAGCCATTCTCGCACCGTAAAGGATCTTCATCAAGACTTTCGCCGCGATGGGCTGGAGCACTCCCGACTGGGTCGGTGGCTCCGGGTCATTGGGACTGGTCGCTGCGGCATCAAGACCATGAACAGCAATTTCTTGATCTGGGGGCCCGACGTCAACTTTGATATGTAATGCGGAGGCGATTGCTTCCTCTGCGGGAGAGCAACTCTCATCTCTAGGGCCGCCTTGGCCGTCTTCGAGATCGACAAGTTCGGGTCCAAACGGGCTGCCCGCAGCAGGATAAGTAGCTGGGTCAGTGTCTGTGAGTTGTGCATATAAAGTGACACAGGACTCGAAGAATTCATTCATATCGTACTCTATGACTCTGGCCTGTTTGGGTTCTCTCGGTTGGTATGGCTCGGGCGGCTGGGCCGTCGAGTCACCCCCCGTTTCCTCGCTACTCTCGTCTGGGACGGAGGCGTTCTTTTTGGCTTTCGGAGGCGGTGGGTCCAAAACCGTGGGCAACTCACCTTGCCACTCAACAAACTGTGTAGACAGTCTATCTATGTTCGCAGCCCAAATATCGTCCGACCGCAGTCGGAGGGTATATTTCTATGCCTTTCGGGCAATTATCAGATGGGGTTTGTAACGACCTCCAACCTTCAGCTAGCTTGTCTGCAGGGCCAGACAGCTTAAAACCGTCAACGTAAATTATCAGAAATAGCTTCAGCTCTTTATGGAAATAGCAGCTGCGCCACGGGCTACATTTGACAATTCCTTTAGCCGTAACATGCCCTTCGCAGTGTTGCTCCCAAAATCCTCCTGAATCAGGGTGTCCGTATAAAGATAACATCAAATGACATACGGGATTGCGCACATGCGACCATTCTTTGGGCCACTCATCACGGGGTAGGAATATCCACGTTGGAGTACCAACCAGTGTTGACTGAGTGTAAGCCTGACGGGCGTCGGCTTGTTCAATGCTATGGCCTTCGAAGAGCCCATAAGTATCAGCTGTTTTGCTGGCCTGCATTGTAGCAGGACTGCTGGAAAGTTCTTGAAATAAAGCAACGTCATTATTCTGATCTCTCACGCTCGAACCATCGAAAACTACCCGACCTCTGTATTTCCGATCTTTGTGTCCGAGTGGCGACTCTGAGTTTTCCTCGACAAGGATCGCGAATGAGCGACCAAAGTGTGCGGTCTGTCCATTAAGTTCCGCAACAACATCGGAATATTCTCGGACGTTTTTCTCGTTCCATGTGCCTATGTGTCGCAATATGGTCCATTCCTTTCTAAGAGCGGCCTGGGCATCTTGATTAGCCTGGGCCTCAGTTTTTGATACAGAGCGAGCTACGGCGGCATCAATCTTAGCGTGTTGCCAATCGCTGGGCAGTTGGACGGGCTCGTCGACAACTGAGATGAGATCAGGAAAAGGGGTTGTATAGGTAATCCAAGTCAAATCTTTCCTTTTCACGGTGACTAGGCATTGGGGCCGAGCTATGTTGCAGCGGCATTCGAGGCACGCTTCGCCGCGACACGGCGGCCGCTGGACTCAAGGTCAGGATTGCCTCCTGTGTCACCTCAGAATCCATATCAGACAACGGGTCCCTGCCGGCTGGGCCGGAGGGAACTCCGTCACGTGCTATGGAACCTCCGTACCATGTTTGCTTCCACCAAACGTGCTCATCATCCGAGAGATAGTCGTCGGAATCACCCTCCTCAGAATATTCAGTAGCTACAGCTGCGGCTTGGCCGCCCTGTGCTGCCAGACGACGAAACCGCTCAGCAACCCACGGTGCGGCTCTTCTAGCCCTTGGGTGTTTCGCAAGGTAGGCAACGGTCTCCTCAGAGTTTGGACGAACCGCAGGTGGCTGGGCCACTGCGGGCTCGGGCGGAGTTGGTGGATCATCCACGTCCAAGCCTATATCACGCAGGAGGCCAAGACAACGACCAGGATCGTCTATACCAAAGAATCCTCTCTTTTCGGCCTCGTATTGCTCGACGGCCTGCCGGCGTTGAGCTTGATTCATGTTGAACCAGCGTCCAGGATGAATTCCAGGGTTGGTGGATTCAGGCAATTTCTTCAGCCACTGAGCACCGCGCCTAGGATCTGGATCGGTGACCCATACACGGGTCACAGGAACGTAGTCGGGATCATAATTACTCACTGCGTGGAGCTCCCCATATGTGCCTCTCATGTTTTATGTCATGCCGTGGTGAGCGTCTGTTCATGAGCGGTCGACTACAATAGCGCGTCCACGTGGGCGACAGGGCCGACGAAGACGAGTGACCCCTAATGCGAGTGATTGCGTATGAGTCAGAGTGAGCTTTGAGTATGGTTGAATGCGAGCCTCTTCCTCTTCATCCCCCCTCCTCAGCTGCCAGGCCTTCCCCTTTTCAGCCCGTGGTAGCTTTGGAGCTTCCCACATGTGCATATGTTGTAGGATAGTTGGCAGTGGGATATGTAAGACGAGCGTTTAGCCACACAAGGCCATAAGTGCATGTCATGTTGGAGGATAGTGCCACGGTGAGCATTTCCAACGATCCCCGCACACAACCACCGCCCCCCCTCGCAGTCACCCCCTATGAATACACATATATATATATATATATGTATGTCCTGGACTTCGGAACAAACGTTCTGCTCGCGTCAAGGACCTTCGAGCAAAGCGCCCTCCTCCTCCTCCTCCTCCTGTTCCTCCGCCCCCTCCCTTCTCCTGCTCCTGCTCCTCCTCCTCATCCTCCTGCTCCCCCTCCCCCTCCGCACCCCCATGCCCCTCCTCACGATCCCCCGCCTCCTCCTCCTCCTCCTCCTGTTCCTCCTCCTCATCCTCGTTCCTGTCATTTCCCTCGCTCACGCCATCCTCCTCCTCGTCCTCAATCTCTTAGACATCATCCTCCTCATCCTTGTCGTCATCCTTCACCTCATCGTCCTGATCCCCTTGCTTCCTCCCCCAGTCCTCCTCCTCCTCCTCCTCCTCCTCCTCTTCCTCCCCCTCTTCCTCCTCAACCCTGGTTCCCCAGGGCGCGTTTCACCACTTTTGGAGGCGCAGCCCCGCCGGCGATGTTGGGCATGAAAACGAGCAAACCGCCTGAGACATCCCCACAAACTGACCGCGAACGAGCCCGTGCAACCACCCCTGGCGGCTCCCCTTAGGGGTGCTGAAACCAGCGCCCCGCCTGAGACATCCTCACAATCTGCTCTCCAAGCGAAGGATGTTGAGCCCAGAAACAAGCAAACCGCCTGAGACATCCCCACAAAATGGCCGCGAACGAGCCCGTGCAAACACCCCTGGCGGCTCCCCTTAGGGGTGCTGAAACCAGCGCCCCGCCTGAGACATCCTCACAATCTGCTCCAAAGCGAAGGATGTTGGGCCCAGAAACAAGCAAACCGCCTGAGACATCCCCACAAAATGGCCGCGAACGAGCCCGTGCAAACACCCCTGGCGGCTCCCCTTAGGGGTGCTGAAACCAGCGCCCCGCCTGAGACATCCTCACAATCTGCTCTCCAAGCGAAGGATGTTGAGCCCAGAAACAAGCAAACCGCCTGAGACATCCCCACAAAATGGCCGCGAACGAGCCCGTGCAAACACCCCTGGCGGCTCCCCTTAGGGGTGCTGAAACCAGCGCCCCGCCTGAGACATCCTCACAATCTGCTCTCCAAGCGAAGGATGTTGGCCCAGAAACAAGCAAACCGCCTGAGACATCCCCACAAAATGGCCGCGAACGAGCCCGTGCAAACACCCCTGGCGGCTCCCCTTAGGGGTGCTGAAACCAGCGCCCCGCCTGAGACATCCTCACAATCTGCTCTCCAAGCGAAGGATGTTGAGCCCAGAAACAAGCAAACCGCCTGAGACATCCCCACAAAATGGCCGCGAACGAGCCCGTGCAAACACCCCTGGCGGCTCCCCTTAGGGGTGCTGAAACCAGCGCCCCGCTGGAGACATCCTCCAAATCTGATGTGTGTTGAGTAAGTCTGAGTATGAGTAGGTCTGAGTATGAGTATGCCTGAGTATGAGTAAGTCAGTGTATGAGTAAATCTGTGTATGAGTAAGTCTGGGTATGGGTAGGTTTGTGTATGAGAAAGTCAGTGTATGTGTACGTCTGGGTATGAGTAAGGCTGAGTATGAGTAATACTGTGTATGCGTAAGTCTGGGTATGAGTAAGTCTGTGTATGAGTACGTCTGGGTGTGAGTAAGTCTGTGTATGAGTAAGTCTGTGTATGAGTATGTCTGAGTGCGAGTAAGTCTGAGTATGAGTAGGTCTGAGTATGAGTAAGTCTGAGTATGAGTAAGTCTGAGTATGAGTAGGTCTGAGTATGAGGAAAGAGGAGGAGGGGAGGAGGAAAGAGGAGGAGGGAGAGGGAGTAGGAGGCGTCCAAGTAATAACAAGAACCCCATCTTAGGATATGGGGAATAAAATACGGCCCGTATGCTGCACGTCTTACGACGGCCTGTTAACGGGGGCTTTTGTGTCAACTCCTCTTTCGTTAGACCAACGACGATACGCCTGTCCTCAAAGTATTCCGTAGTATCAAGGTTCTGGGTCGTGCGAATAAGGCGCTGCCCTTTCCCTGGAACCTTCTCACGCGGCTTGGCCGCTGAGAAGTCCAACTGTCGATCCAGACGGTACTCAAGATGTGCGAGACCTAAATTCTCATCTTATCATCGTCTGGGCGAGAGTCTCGCTGTGGGCCCCGGCCATCAATTACCACAGGCTCGCCATCCACGCACAAGCCCCCCGGGCCGTCATCATCATCGGAATCGGCCTCGGAGTCCAGTGGTGGAGCGTCCTCGCCTTCAAGAGGAGGCGGTGGCGTAATAATGGCGGGATCATCTGCACCAAACAGATTCTCCGATCGCACACCTGTCTCCTGCCGCGGACCGTCTGGGACGGCCGCGGCATCTCCTGCTAGAGGGATCGTAACGGAGCGCACTTCGGTCATTGCCTGCTCGTACGCTTGTCTCAAAGGAAACTGAGGATATGGATCTCCCGCAGTGCCGTCCAAGGTGTTGCTGTATACCTGATCAGGCTTCTCTATGGTGGGTCGTTTGCCCTCGGGCGTGCGCCCTGATTCCATGTTAAGTCCATCCAGGTTGTCTGAGCGGCACAACGCAGCTCTCTGGACCAACCATGCCCCCCGCTTTGTGCACATACCCCAGGTATATCCCAGGGATCATTGTTCCGCCAGTCTTGGCTGTCCGGAATCTTGACTCTGGCGGGGGTGCATAGCGTGCGAGAGACCCAAAGGGAAGAAGCGGAGCCTCAAACATGTGTCCAAAGCGACGTTCCCAACTAGACTTCCCCTCCTCAGGGGCCCTGGCATTGTAGCAAGACAAGAGTATCGAACGGCGTACGTCCAATATGGTGGTGGGAGACCCGCCTGCATGAGCAGCGCTCGGGTCCCCATCTGTGCCGCGCCGTTCGCACGTTCGGCGAGCGCGTTTTGTTTCTTCCTTCCTGGGATCGTAGGATCGTGGGCAATCTTGAGCTCGTAACATGCCCTTGCAAGCTCACGTGCACCATCGGTATAACAATGCTCTAACTTCTCTCCCGGGGCCTTGAGGTTTACTAAAAGTTGCAAACATGAACCGCATACTTGTCGTGCACACCCTGAGCGGCGAGGAAATCCGCTGCTCGGTCGCGAGAAGTCACGCACGCGGTCTCATCGTGGAGCCCCCGCGACAGTTCATCCATCGCAAACCATGGTCCATCGTCGTCAGGTGTCCAAACAAAGTGGGATTAGCGTATGGTCGGGGAAACTTCAGCCCTTTGTTGCGCGCTTTGCGCTGCTGTCTTCTGATAGCTTTGGCCCAATTGCACACTGAACAGTATGGGTTCTTGGGAGTATGAGTTAGAAGATGCGGCAGGGAGGCTGCGGCCTTTTTGAGCCGCTCGGCAAAGGGGCCCGACACCTCAACCTCTGCACCATCTCGGTCTAATTCTGGCGGTGCGTCGACGTCGACTAGGTCGACACCGTCAGCGTCTCCAACTTCACCCCCCTCGGGCCCGGGGGCCGCGTCGCGCGCATCGGAATCCAACTCTTGATCCATGTCATAGGGGAGGTATCCTGAGACCCCGTACCAACAAAGGCTCTTATGTGCGGCTGCGCAGGCCACGGCTTTGCCGGGCTGCTCATCGGTCTGACCAACGGCTTGGCCGTGGCAGGGCAGAGTCGAGAGACATTTGGAGGCAGCAATGCCGGTCGGTGTCCGATTCTAACCGCTTTCGCTAGCCTTGCGAAGCGAATAGTAAAAATAAGTGATGGTATCCGCAGAGTCTAATGAGGGCGGAAAAAACGGGCGCGAGCTCAGTCGGCCGTCCGTCAACGTAGCTATGGTTGCCAATCAACTCATGTGTATGCAGGTCTATGGTCACGCGAGTCTGAACAGCATGGGGCGGATGGGCCTCCCGCTGATTCCACATTGCCCAGAAATGCCTTGGCGCCTAGCGTCACGCAGCGCCACCGCTCGGGAGGTTCGCCCTCCCCAGCGGCAGCCGCGCACATCCACTGACCCAGCGCCTCTTTGCCTGAAAGGGTCAAGTATGGAATCTTGCCCTCAACGATCAGGTCCACTCTTTGACCGTTGGGCCACAATAGGCAGGGTCTTTGGCCTGCTGGCCAGAAGAAACTAAAGCCGTGATCCATGCACCGCTCTCCTACCGAAATCACGCGCGGGGTCTCCGGCATGACTAAAGCGTTAAAACTACCACCCTTAAGTTTAGGGCATGCGATGCGAACTGAACCGAGGGCTTTTGACTCTCCCCCGGCAGTGTTCAGAGTGATCAATTGCGGAAGCTTTCGAATCAGTCTCATTGCACCTGCACTTTTGATATACTTTCCCGCTATAAGGTTGCACCCGCACCCTGTGTCAATAATAAAACTCAGCGCTCCAAGATGCGCAGCATCCTTGTCTGTGCATCCCGCAGCGGCTGTGCCGTGTGGGCCCTCTTCCCCCTCCTCAGCCCTCAACCAAAGGTGCCAGACGTCATCTTGGGGGTCTGACGCCCCTGATCAGGGCCTCCGCAGCAGACGCTCTCGACTGAGTAGACATCTGTCGGCGTATTTCTGCTGGGAACTTCCGCCTGTCTTTGTCACTTGACGGCAATTCTTTTAGGTTGTGGCGACGCGCCTTCCTGCAAGTGATGGCGGGCTCCGCAGTCGAGGGGTGAAATCGGACGCGGAATTTGCACCGACCCTCCATCTGAAATCGAATGCAACTCTTACTCGGGGGGTCGCTCCAGTACATCTTGATAGCGTCCCGAGAAAGAGGATGCAGGAAATTCGCAAGGATATTTACAAGATTCTCAACTTGCTCCCTGCATTCGTGGTGAAACTCTCCGCCGGGGGGGCCCCTGTCAACTCCTCCGCTAGAATTTATAGAGGCCTTTGAACATTGAGGGCTGGCCTGCTTCTGCCCAGGAAGGCCCCGAGCTAGCGGGGCAGGGCGCGCTGTGGCACCCGAGCTGACTTGGGCAGTGGGCACCTTCCATCCCCCCCGCTTTCGGTTTGACCGACGCGGGCGTCGCCGCATCCACCGAGCGAGGAAGATAAGAAAGAACATCCTTAACACAATTATACCAATCAGTCCTCCAACACTGGCGGCTGGGCCGCCAGTGCGAAGCCAATGTCGCGGATAGCCGGTCGTGGTCTTGGCAAACCAACAATCTTTACCGCGCGTGCACTTGCCTGTTTCTTTGAGAGAGCGACAGATCGTGTCTTTGCCTTTGCCTCTGCCCTTATTATTGTCTCCGTCTTTCCTGCGTTTCTCTGAACTGTTACTGGGGGCCCTGGAGCCGCCGTCGCCCGCCGTTGAGGAGACATTGGCAGCCGCGGCACTGGCTTGTTTAACTGTTCGCTCATGTCCCAGAGACTGTCCCGCGTCAAGCTTCGCCTATTCGTATGTATCGCGCTTGAGCTTTTCTGCGTCGGTCAAGCCTCTGTGTTGCCTGTTGCAACCGTCTAGAGGTCCACGGCAATTCTTGGGGTCCCGCGAATAAGCATAACATGGCAGCGTACTCTCTTTTCCGCGCGAACGGTTGGATTGACTCCTGTTCCGTTGTTGCGCTCCTTTTCCACGGCCGCCCGTCGGAGTCTGCGATCGGCTCTGCCCCTTTCGGCCTCGGCCGTCGGGTTTCTCAGATCTCCCTCTGGGATTCTTGTTCTGAGCCGGAGCAGCATTTGACTTGGCCCCCGCAGCCAGCTGGGCCGGTGCGGCAGCTTTGGGCTTCTGACGATTAAACGGGCATCCCTGACCTGCATTCGGGCAGGTCTGGCCCTTACGTGCAAACTTGCACGTCGTCTCGCCCTTAGTCAATCCGCTCTTCATAACATCCGTGGGTTTCCCGAGACGGGCTGCCACTTCTGCCGGGGCGGCTTTGCCGCTGGCATTTCGACGATTGTCATTGCCATTGCCTCCGCCTCCGCCCAGTCGCGCCGGTCGAGCGCGTTGGTTCAGAGTACTCTCATGCATGCTGATGTTCCATTCTTCCTTGTCGCGTAGCATCATCCCGTCAATCTGAGACATGAGCCATTCGTAGGACCTTGCGCCTTCTCCTAACTTATCTTTGGACAAGTCATAAAGTTGACAAGCGAAATCTAAATTCTTAGGCTTCCTGCGTTGCTCGATGAAGTGTGCGTGGATCGAAGCTCGCATCTCATCAGATGGAGGTCGGGCGCCGTAGAGCTGTTGGTCAACGTCAGTCCATTCATTTTAGAAATGATATAAGTCAGCATCTGGCTTATTGGGGTCAATGACTACCTTGAAGATATCACGCGAAATGCGATGTTGACCTAACTCCGATCTAACAGAACACCAACCGCAAATGGCTCGTATCCTCTCGCGACCCGTTAAGAGCCTCTCCTCATTCTGGGCACCATGCTCCATTCGACTGATCTGTTGAAGGAAGTGTATGTGATGATTGGTCAGACTGCGATTCCTGCGCATCTTGTTGAACTTCTCAATCAAAGTTGTGGCGATCATGATGTCAAGACGTTGGAAGCGACCTGGGTGTCTGAGCTGTTCGTTTTCCACAGCAGGGTCCATAGCTTCCATGATCCAACGCTGTGCTGCTTGAATCTCAGGAGATGGTCCAGCAATAGCGAGGACTGCGTGCATCTGCCACTCCCGCATGTTTGTAACATCGGGAATGTCCATCAGATCAACCTTCTGATTGTTTCCAACCTGTCTCCACTGGTCCAAAGGGGTACTCTCATCAAGGCCTCCCGGGTCACGTGGCCCTCCTGGGCCCTGAGGCCCGCCGCGGCTACCTCCACCGCCTGGGGATCAAGGCCCCGCCGGACTCCCTGGGAACGGCTTCTCTGGCTGGTCGCGAATGGCGTCATTAAGTGCCGACAAAATCTCAGTACTTGGTGCGACACTACTGTCATCCCCGTCCTTGCCCTGTCCTGCCCCGCCCGGCGGCGTTGCCGCTGGCGCGTGGTCTTTGTTTCCGCCAGACGGCTTGGCCGCTGGCGGTCTCACAGGTCCGCCCTTAGAGAACGGATGATAGTTGACAAAAGCCGTGTCATCATTGGTACCTGTGAAATTCGTATTGGTAGGTAGACCATTCTCTGAGGTGCCCGGCTTGGCCGGACCTTCGATAGCAGGACCAAGAACGGTGTAATGGGGTCGCATGACAGGCCTTACGGGCGTTTTCTGTGAGAGCAGAGGCATATCGAATGAACTAAAATTGGGCAATTTGTCCTGTTCCTTCTTGCCATATGGAAAGGACTCGGTGATGATAGCTTTGAGCTTCATCACCTCTCTCTCTGATGCAACTGCGCTCGCTAGAGCCTCATCGTTCTCCCGAATGTTGGCAACTGACCTTTCTGAGCTCAGTCTAGTTTGCTCCTCAGCTTGCTCCTTGATCCGCTGATCATTCAGTTTGTCAGCGCTACATTCATCAAGAAGCTTCTGCTGTTGAGCCCGTAAGTCTTGATCAGCACTGTGTTTTTGCCATTGTTCGTCCCACCTCTCCTGTTCTGCTGGCAAACACTTTCTTTGAGTGCGTGTAGAACGCCGTTTGGTGCTCACATTAAGTGGCCCTTGCAGCTCGGCAGCCCACAAGTGGCGCATTCTCCAACTTTCGGATGGAAGCAAATCGAGCAATTCTCTTCGTCAGCCCATCTCGCGGGCTGTGGCTGCGGCGCAGCCCTCACTTTCAGCATCGGCGGCATCGTGCTCCCCATGGTCGTCGAACCAGACTGGGCCTGCGAGGGCGTTGCGCCGGGCGGCTGGGCCGCCGGCGATGGTCGTCTACTCGCCCCAGCCGGCTTGGCCGGTGGGTACGTATTGTCGCTTAACTGCATGCGCTGAAGAGATGCTCTGGCGTTTTCATGTAATTTAAGCTCTTCTCGATATTAATTATACGGATCAACTATCGTCGCAGCTACAGTCTGGGTATTGGCCACTTCCAGCCTGGCAGTTTGAAGTTGTTCTTGGAGCTCCTGTCTTTCTTGTTCTGCCCTGGCTGTAGCGACCCTCTCCCCTTCTATTCTCGCCGCCGCAACAGCGGCGGATGCGGTCTTGGCATCGACAGACTGACTGGTCGCCACCACAACGGCCTGTCGTGCGGAGGCTATCATCTCAACATATCTGTTCTCGGCTTCTACTTCCGCGCGCTGCTTGACAGCCGCGGTTTGATGGGGCACGTGTTCCACCAGTTCTTTTTCCCGCTCTCTGGCAGCCTGGGCCATGGCGAGTCTTTCAGCCTCGAACGTTTTCCGAACGTCCTCAATGACTGCACTCATTTCTTCTCGGTCCAGTCGGGCTTTCTCGGCCCTCTGGGCTTCGCGGGCCAGGAACTCTCGCTGAGTTTTGGCCTCAACAAATCTAGCCTGATCCTGCGCAGCCTGGGCGAGAAGGTATGAGCAAGTGTGCTCTTCCATCGGAATGCAATCTTCACGCAACCACTGATTGCTACAATTGGGACGCACGTCTGAGCAACTTCTACATACTGGGCGCCTGCAGGCTCCATTCCGTTTGTGGGCTTTCCCCGGGCACCTGTTCTCCGCCCGGGGCGGGCAATTAGAGCCCCAGTTCCAGCATGTCTCGCGCATGGGTATCGTACTGTTGCTCCTCGAAGTAGATCGAGCTCCAGATCTAAGCATTTTGGGCCTTTCCCTGCTCGAAGCATTCGATCTGGGACGTGTGTGCGCACTCTCTGGCGGTCTAGCCGCCTCTCGAAGCTCCTCATCCCTTTCGTCTTGTCTAACCAACTCATTCAGCCAAGCCGGGGGGGGGTGATCATGTCATCATCCTCAACTACAACGGATATCGATGGTTGCCAATCGCCTGTGGCGACGGCAGTTCGATGAACCCCTTCCTGAAGCGGGGAATCATTCAAGTCGTAATCCTTATTCCTTTGCTTCTTGAGTTGAGGAGCGGGAGTTCGTCCTGTGATCTCCCGGTCATGCTTCGCTTGAGTCTGATACTCCATTTCCACCTCGACCGCCTGGGGCGGCAGGTCACTTATCTCGGTGTCCGAGTCTGGTATTGCAAACGCTTTCCCAAGGGCTTCCACGTGATCGTAGTCAATTGTATCCTGCCCAGGGGACCACCTCTCGTCTTGGACGGGGTGGTCTGCGTGAATTATTGAGGACAAATCTCGGCCGAGTGACACTTGATAGTTGGCATACTCAATGTCTTCCTCCATGGAGTTTATGTCGTCTCCATCATCAAGCTGTTCATCACTATCTTGGCCGGTTTGTCCGTTCAAGGCTATCGGGATGGGATAAATCCCTTGAGCGTTTCCCTATCCGTCTGGGACGGTGGGGTACACGCCTCTGGCCCCCTCAGCTTCTCCCGACCCACTGGCTTGGCCAGCGGCCGGCACAATAGTCCGCATGGCAATCGGGCTGGAGTTTATTGTATCCGAAGATTCGGCAATCAATGACGAGAATGCTCCTCGTCTTATCTTTGCTGTTGTGCCTTCCCGCCTCGTCGGGTCTCGGGTCTGTTCACGATCACCGATCGGGATTCGAGAGGGAAAATCATCTCTTGACAATCTATAACTGCTCCCCTGCTCCTTCCACGAGAGACACGAGTGGCGATAGAAAAGGAGGGAAGGCGGCCCCTCCCCGGGCCGCCGTCCTGTGGTTCTTGCCCGTCATGCTGTACAACTTGCGATCCGACGGGCAATTCGGCTGTCTCATCATAGCTCATCCCTGTTGCGACTTGGTCGCAGGTTTCGGCTGATAACCAGTCTTTCCTCTAAGAATCGGGGCAAGATGACAAAGGAATTAAGGTCTCGTGTTGACTCTGCTCAGTAGTAGAGGATACGGGATGAGACATCGATGAAACTACAAGTAACCGTTAAGCGACTGCACTCAGGAATGGGAAGTGAGGAGGCCGGCCGGCCGACGACACGACGACGACGAGGGAACGACCCCTCGGCGCGCGCGTGCAAGCCAGCATGCTCCTTGTCTATCCTGTGAGCATATACAACTGCGGAACAGTGCCGCAGAGTCAAGGTGTGGCAAGGCAGGCAGCGAGAGAGGCAAGTGTAAGATGAGGCGGAGAGGAGCATATTTACTCGGGGGGAGGCCCTCCAAGAAGGCCCGCCTCTCAGGAGGCGTGGGGGGCATATGGTGTCCAAGGTGCCGAAGTTCCTTCTGAGAGGCCCCTCAGGAGGCCAAGCCCCCTCGCCATCTCTTCTGTCGCACAGCCCGGGGAGGGCGAGAGGGGCACTGGGCGATGTGAGCGTGGGGAAGGAGGAGATTAGACGAAGCCAAGACGCGGATAACATCGGGCGAGGCTACTTCGTGACACTTTGAGATCTGGCGGCTCTGCAAAACGTCTCGGGCGTCGCAGCCTTCTCAGAGCGTTCCGGAGCGCTCCGAGAGCGTTCCGGAGCGCTCTTGGACGACTTTATGTCCTCGTCCTGGCCCCGCCCGAGAGGAGAGGGGGCGAGTGAAGGGTGGGAGACCAGTGCGGGATGGCGGGGGGCGGGGCCCGGCGAGGACAGCGGGGAGATGTGCGGTCTGGGGGACCTTCTTGGGCCCCTCTCGGGCCTCTCTCGGGCCATCTTGTGGCAATCTTGAGGCCTCAAGATGGCATCGGAATCGAAAAGGCGAGAAGGGGGGGCTGAGAAATGGGCGAGAATGACACGCGATGATGAGGGGGAAGGGGTGCGAGAAGGCAAGAAGGCGCGAGACGCGGCAAGGAGGGCGCCCATACCGACGTGTAGCTGTGGAGGCTGCCAGCCACTCGAGTTGACTACCGTCTGACGTCTCCATGTCGGAGGGCCTTGTAATCAGCCCATCGGTGAACACTTGCGCTGGCCACCTCTTTCCACATCAGTGTACAGGAATCAGCACCGTGTGCTGAGGATGACGACTTCGACCTTCGACCATGGTCGTGGTGCTTGTGGTGGACGCGGCTGCTTGCTAATGACAGGCTTACCAGCGGCCCTCTGCTTCAAGAAAGTCAGCCACACATCTGCTCACATTCCTCAGCAGAACTAACGTCGAATACGGACGAATCACATCTTATTTCAACGTTAGGTGGAGATGCCCGGCTTGGACCTTGAGAGCAAGCAACCAACCAATCGATGCCTTCCGTACCCACTGTGCTCCGTACTCTCACGCTCCGCCTGTGCATTTTGTTTTTTGTTCTCTCTCTCTCTCTCTCGTCTCTCTCTCACTCTCCTGCCTTCTCTCTCTCACATTCTTTTTAGACAAAATCTTTCTTTCTCTCTCTCTATCCTGCATGTGAGTTCCCGACGTTGGCGTCGGAAGGACGAGAGCGGCGAACATGATGGTTTCTGGCTCTCACGGGGTCCCAGATCTGGACGACTTCAAGCTCGGCAGACAACCTTGCCACTGCTCATGCAATCGCGAGTTAGACTCTGGCTTCTGATATCGCGTGAACCGTTCAATCTTGAGCGATCTCGTTCTCAGAGGTCCCCACAAGCCCTCGACCCATTTTTCATGCGGATTTCGCGCGGTGTGCTCTCCTCTGCAGGCGTTCAGGGCCGAAGCGGGCCCCCAGAGGGTGTATGACTTTGAACGCCCGCGCCGGCGTGGCCGCCGCGTCAGCGCGACACGAACCCATGCAACATGTACGTCGCCTCCAGCACTTGCGGATACGAGTGAGGGGACAGTGGCGCGGGCGAGCTGCCCCCAAGTGTAGCCCCCATGCGTAGCTCAATGTGTAACCCCCAAGCGTACTCCCCATGTGCAGCCCCCGTGTGCCCATGTTTAGCCCCCCCCCCTCTCCCCCCGTGTTTCCTCAGAGTCTAGCCCTCAAGTGTAGCCCACAAGTGAAGCCCCAATGTGCAGCCCTATACGTAGCCCCCAAGTGTAGCCCCCAAGTGAAGCCCCAATGTGCACCCCCGATGTGCAGCCCCAAGTGTAGCCCCAAAATGCAGACCCTCATGTGTAGGGCCTGGCCATGGCACTCATGTGTAGCCCCCACGTGCAGCCCCCAAGTGTAGCTCCCATGTGTAGCCCCCAAGTGCAGCTCCCAAATTGTAGCCCCACTGTGTCGCTTCCAAGTGTAGCCTCGTGTGTAGCCCCCATGTGTAGCCTCCCGCTTGCAGCCCCCACGTGTAGCTCCCAAATGTAGCCCCCAAGTGTGGCCCCCTATTTGTAGCCCGCAAGTGTAGCCTCCATGTGTAGCCCCAAAGTGTAGCTCCCAAGTTGAGCCCCTAAGTGTAGTCTCCATGTGTAGTCCCCCTGTGTAGCCCCTATGTGTGGCCCCCAAAGTGTAGTCCCCATGTGTAGCCCCCATGTGCAGCTCCTGTAGCTCCCATGCTTAGCCCCCACCTGTTTTCTCGAAGTCTAGCCCTCAAGTGTAGCCCCCATGTGCAGCCCCCAAGTGTCGCACCAAGTGTAGCCCTCGAGGGCTTTCCACGTGTAGCCCCCAAGTGTGTCCCCCGCGTGTAGCCCCCTCGTGTGTAGCCCCCAGAAGCCGGGCCCTCCATCCAGCCAAGCGCGCGGATGGAGAAAGTGAGACCACTCGGGCCCCCTCGTTCTGATACAGTAAGAGCTCGACGACAAGAAACCATCCACAAGAAACATAACCCTGAGACTCAGGACGCCCATTGATTTTTGGTGTGGGGACGTCACGCTCCCCATAGCAAAACCATCGAAACCCAAGAGAAACCCAAGAAACCCAGGGCACCCTGGAGACAGGCAATGTGTCTCCTGGCATGGGTTTCCACCGTATTCTTTTACTTCTGGACGGCGCACCTGCGGCGCGCTCGCCGCAGCGCGCGGCCAGGGCCGGCGCTGTGGCTCCCCCTCCGAGCAAGGCGCACGCCTCGCTGCGCAACGTGCGGACGCACCTCCGGCCTCCAGCGCGCCTCAGCGTGCGGTCAAAATGACCAGATGGGCCAAGCGCCCTGGTCTCTGCTCTGGCGCTGCTCCCCCGAGCAGAGCGCACGCTCCTGTGTACAAGGTCTGGGCGCACCGCCAGTGCTTCGCCCAGGCGCGCGGTCCAGATTACCAGATGGGCCAACCGCCCTCTGGTCTCGCGCAGCGCGCGCCCAGCAAGCCTGATGCTTGCTGCACGAAGCGTGCAACACACGTGGAGGCCTCCTAGATGGGGTCCGAGTAGATGGGGTCGGAGGATCGCGCCGCATGAAGGATACATCGCCGATACATCGCCGATGCATCGGCGACGTCGGCGATGCATCGGCGCCGTCGGCGTGGAGAAAATCGGGCTCCACATCGAGCCGAATCGGCGATGCATCGGCGATGCGGCACGATCCCTCGACCTCAGCTACTCGGACCCCATCTGGGAGGCCTAGAATACGGCGGCTGGTTTGCTGCAGCTTCGTCGAGAAAAACTGCTGAGGCAAAGTGCCCCACAAGTGTAAGCAGACATTGCGGACTTGTTGAAATTAAGCACGTGGCGCAGACAAGAGGAAGCACTCGGGCAGATGGCATATCACACGGTGCAACCATTCCTCTGTGGATGCGTTATGCATGCAACCACCCGTCTGCTCACGGCGCTCGCGACTCGTGGTCACAGTCGAGACACCATTGCGCCCGCTTCGCCCGCTCCGGCGGCGGCCAGGTTCGCCATCGGGGCCTCAGCGATGGTCTCCGTCCGCTCCTCCATGCGAATGCCCTCCGCGGCCAGCTCTGCCAGCACTGGAGCGTACCACTCCGGGCGCACGGGCCGCTGCACGCCCGTCCCGAAGCGCTCCGCGGGGCCGTCGAGCAGGAGCTGCGCGCAGATGGCGGCGGCCAGGCCGACTGTGCGAGACATCGCCGTCGCACCGCGGGGGATGCCGTACTCGATCAGCGTGCCGACGCGCTTCTCCACGGCACCGTCGCGGCGCACGCTCACGAGCTCGTGCTGCATGACGACCATGTCGCGCTCCTCGGGCAGGTAGGCCATCTCCGCGCGCTGCAGCAGCTGCGCGACGACGTCGACGGGCTGGTCCGCCGCGGCCTCGGCCGGCACCGCGCCGTCGCCCGTCAGCCCCAGCCACGCCACGAAGCCAGCGCCGGTGCTGACGGCCTCGGGGCCCAGGCGCTGGGCGGCCAGCGCCTCCCTGACGGAGGCCTCGAGGTCGGCGCGCGTGGCGCCCGCGCCCAGGCCCAGGTGCTGCGCCAGCCACCGGCAGAGGGGCCAGGCCTGCCCTGGCGCAGCGGCCAGCGCCGCCGACGGGCCCGGCTCCAGCAGGCCCAGGTGCGCGAGGGCCAGCATGCGCTCGCAGAAGCCCCGGTAGCGGAGGGTGCCGCGGAAGAAGGTGGGCGCGTCCGAGATGCCGTACAGCTCGGCGAACGTCGTGGAGTCTCGATTCGGCAGCACATCCAGGGCGAACGCGTTGTTGAGCGTCAACGGCCTCGAGTGGGAGAGCAGCTGGTCCCCGGGCACCTCGCGGAGCTCCCCGTCCTGGCGCCACCGCGCGGCATTCCGTGCCGCCAGCAGCACCCCCTTCGGGCTCCAGCTGAATTTGTAGCCCAGGGGGCTGGCGCCCACCGCTTCCGGGGCAGGCAGCCCGCCGCACAGCGAGGAGAAGCTGACGACGTGCCCCTCCGACGCCTTCACCTCGTCGATCATCTTCATTGCGCTCATGTGGTCGATGCCTGGGTCCAGGCCCGCCTCGTTCATGATCAGCACCCCGGCGGCGCGCGCCTCGTCGTCAAGCGCTTGCATCTCAGGACTGACGTACGAGGCGGTGACCATGTGCTTCTGGTGCTTGATCGCGAGCCTTGCGATGCCCACGTGGAGGCTGGCTGGCACCAGCGACACCACAATGTCCGCAGCGCAGACGAGGGCCTCCGTCGCGGCCAGGGCCTCCGCTGTGGTCGAGGCGATGTCCACTACCTCGGGCCGCACTCGCGAGCCGAAGCGCCGGACGAGGACCTCGACCTCCTTCTGGGCAGCGCTGGCCACAGTCAGGGAGTTCTCTGGGCGGCGCAGCAGGTACTCGACCAGCGGGCCGGAGACGAAGCCCGCACCCAGGACGAGGACCTCCCGCTTGGGCCCCGCGAGCTGGAGCGTGGCGCCGCCGCGCGCCTGCGCCGACTTGGCCCTGCTCTCCGGCCCCACTCTGCGCAGGGCGACCTTGGCCTCGGCCGCCACGCCTTCGATCTCGGCCTCCACCTTCTTCAGGTGCTCCTCCGTCTGGGCCATGACGAGGACGGAGAGGAAGGACTCGTCGTGGGCGGTGGTGCCGACGTCGACGCTCAGGATGTGCAACCGGGCCTTCGCGGACTCCGCGACGTCGCACACCCTGTTGATGGTGTTGGTGTCGAAGATGTGCCCTGACATCTCCAGCGTCGCGCAGGCTGGGGGCCCGTGCACGCCATGGGCCTGGAGCCCGGCGGGCCCTCCGGCGGAGCCCGCGTCGTCCGCGTCCGCGCCGCTGAGGCTGCGTAGCTGGTCGATGTAGCGGAAGTCTGGCGCGAGCCGGCCGCCCTCCGCGATGATCGCCCCGCGGATCTGGGGGGAGAGCTCCTCGGAGTCTCTTGCGTGCGCCAGGTCCGGTAGGAAGGGGAGGAGGCAGTCCCCGAAGTGCTCCGAGGCCTCGCGGGGCAGCTCCGAGGGCAGGTGGTCCACCGCGTGGAACAGCACCCCGGGGTCGTCGAGGCTGGTGGAGACCTTCTCCGTGAGAGCGTTGAAGACGAAGAACGGCTGCTCTATGCTGGTGAACTGCCGCGTGGGCACCGAGCCATCCGCGTCGCATGTGATGTCGCAGACGCCGAGGAGCCGGTCGTGCCCGGCCACGACGTGCTCGTGCAGATCCTCGCGCGTGAAAAGCTTTGGGAAGCGCTGATCCCAGTACATGCCATTGATGATGACCGTGCTGTGCGGCAGGACTATGTCCTTGAATATAGGCTCAAACTTCTCTGGCTCGGCGTAGTACTCTGCCTTGTCGAAAGGGCCGCCTCCCCGGCGTCTCACCATGTCCTCCGCGGTGGCGATGGATATGTACAGCTTGTGGCTGTCCGAGTGCCCGCTGCAGACGCCTGCAAGGTCCCTTGGCGCCACCATCTCGTGTGGGAGCAGCTTGAAGATGTCCAGGGCCCCGTTGGTGACCTTCCCGCTGCCCGTGAAGACGGCGGTGAACGGGCAGAGGGCCAGTGGGAGGCCCCTCGTCTGGATGGCCTCGCCGGCCAACTCCACGGCCCGCCTCGCCTCGGCCAGGCTCGGGTACATGAATGCCGAGCCGATGTGGAGGAGGGGCGTGCTGAAGCCCAGCGCCAGGAAGCGCTCGCCGAGGCCGCGGAGGAAGTCGATGGCACCAGCGTAGCCAGCGTAGTGGCCGAAGGCGACCAATCGCTGATCCCGGCGGTTGCCTGTCTTGGTGATGCACTCGTAGTCGACGAGGCGGACCTTCCTCTCCAGGGCCGCGTCGAGCAGCGGCATGCCCGCGGGCTGAGCCTTGATTGTGTGGGAGAAGAAGAGCCACGTGCGGCCTGGCAGAAGCAGGTCGACGGGCACCTCCTTGACCGCACAGATAGTGGCGCACTCCGAGAGGTCCTCGTTGATCTCTGCACCCGCGCTGCGGTACTCGTCGTCGGTAAAGACTCGCCTTGTCGAGGGCTGCACGATGATGCGAATGCCTTGGCCGACGAGGGCGCGCACGTGATTGGGCGCCATGGGCGCTCGCCGCTCCCACTTGTTCTTGTCCTCGCGGCGGATTCCCAATACCCCAGGGCTGCCCCTGTTCTGTCTCTCGGCGCCGCCGTGCGCACGGACCGCACCGCCCGGGCTCGCCATCGGCCTGTGCCTCTATAGAACGGATCTGCGCCCGGCAAGCCCAAAAGTCGGCTTGGATGCGATAAAACGGCTTAAGCCATTGTGTGCGTGTGTGTGTGTGTGTGTGTGTGTGTGTGTGTGTCTGGCTCCCCGCCCCGGCGCCTGCCCCGCCGCCGCCTGGCCCTGCTCTGAGCGGGCCTGGCTTCCTCCTCCTCCCGCCCGCGCCGGGCTTCCTTTCTCCTCGTCCCGTGCACTGCGGCTTAATCCGGCTTCATCCTCCCGTAGCACTAATGCCACATCGCCAGAGCAATCCCTCTGCCTGGCCGCCGACGGAAAAACACGTGTATGTGTGTGTGTGTGTGTGTGTGTGTGTGCGTGTGCCGCTTTGCTCACTTTTCTGGCCGCTGCACGCTCCCTTCTTGGGTTAACAGGCCCTCTTGTCCACCACCCATCTTTTTGCATTTCCCCAGCGTTCGACGTCTCCTTCGCTGTGCTTCCGACCACGCTCCATCGCAGCTCGCACTTCCACCTGCTGCTCGCGCTCGAGGACCCTCTGCACCGCTGACGTAGAAGAGTGCACCGTTGCTGCCTGCTGCTCGCCCCGGCGCAGGCTGCTGCCTTCGCCCCGCGCGCTCTGCTGCCGCGGTCGCTCGCGCACCGCCCCAGATCGGCGGCCACGCCGCCGCGGTCTGCCCGCGGCTCGGCTGCCCTCCCGTCTCGCCCGGCCGGCGGATCGCCAGAGACGGCCTCACCGAGAGCATCGTCGGCCGCGGGCCATGGCGCGCAGCACCATCCCAGCGCGCCCTTCTGCCCACCCCGTGCAGCCTGGCTTTTTCGCTGCTGGGCTCCGCCTGCTCTGCTGCGGCCCGCGGATCACCCGCGACGCCCTCGCTGTGTGGATCGCCCGCCGCTCCTTGGCGCGCCGCCTCACCCCCACTTTTGACGCACCTGCGTCGTCTTCGTGGATGTGATGTCTACCCCCCTATGCGACGCGCGCCGCGGCTCCTCCGGTGCACCCGCCTCGCGGCAGCTCGCGCGCGGCCCGCCGAGGCGCGGCCGCTGCCGTGCCTTCTGCTCATCCCTGACTGCCCGCTGGCCGTGCGCGGCGCTCTCGCCGATCGGCCCATCAGCGGCCACTCCGCAGGTCGACGCGACCGCACACTCCTACGCTCTCCGCGCTCGCCCCGGGACCCGCATGGCGGCATACAGGTGGTGTACAGTAGGAGCTCGACCACCAGAAACCTTCCACAAGAAACCCCACCCTGAGACCCCAGGACGTCCATTGATTTTGGGTGTGGGAGCGTCACGCTCCTACACTGCAAAACCATCGGAGCCCATGAAACCCAGGTCGCCCTGGAGGCAAGCAGTGTGTTTCTTGGCATGGGCTTCTGCCCAGGGGCAACGATCGGGGGGGGATATGCACAGGGTTGGGAAACATCGACCTGGAGCCCGCGATGCATCGCCAAGAGATCGGCGACAGGCCTCCGATAGCGAATCCGCGCCTTCCTGGGCAGGCTGGGGCCATCGGGCCTATACCGGCGAGCCATGGGCGATTGAGGGTCGATGCATCCCCCCAAAATGCCTACAGTCGGGGCGTTGACCTAAGGAACCCTAAATAAGGAACAAGGCCCCTCTTTTCCATAAGTTGAACTTCGAGTTCCCACCTAAAACATCGGGAAACCCCGAGGCAAACTTTGAAACGATCAAGGAACACCGAGCCCCTCCCCAACGAAAAGCGTTCCTTCTTCAAGGCCCCGACTGTACCCCCAGGTGGTTTTCGAGCCATAACTTGGCACTCCAGCGGCCGTTTGGAACGATGCTGGGCACCCCCAGAACGCCCTCGACGAAGCACAGCTGCTGGAACGCATCCCCGAGGCTGGAAAGCCGCCGCGAACGGACGACAACGACGAAAACCTGGAAACTCGAGGCGAGTGGGAGCTGATGCCGATCCCCCCCCCTATCGCTGCCCCCGACCTCTGCTGCAACGCCAGACTGCGCCACCAGACGTCCAGCCCCACACCGGCGCCAGCCGCCGCCCTTGCGCCGCGGCCTCGCGGTGCCCCCCCGCCCCTGCCCCCGCCCCACGTGCTGCCCCGCCGGGGCGCGCCGCAGGCCCGACGAGCCGCCGGCTGCTGCCCCGTTGCCTCCGGTCGGGCGGACGTAGAGGCCCCAGGGGCTTGCGGACTGTTCGCCAGTCGACCTGTGGGGATCGAGCCAGAGAAGTGCAGCCAAGCGCAGGCAAACCGAGACACGTCCAGGGAGATCGAGGTAGATCCATGTGGGGCAGGGGGTAGGGGCCCAGGCGGGGCTGGGAGGGAGCCTGCTCGAAGTGACACCTGGAAGAAGTAAGCGTGGGCATCCAGCTGAGCTCGCCCCCTCATCCCACCCTTGGGATGACCCCCTCCCTTCACGAACCGCCAGCCCAGACCACGGACGATGCAGTGGACCATTTTGCGGCTCCGGTGGCGCTCACAGCGCCCGAGGCCCAGCAGGCCAGCATAGCGCTTGGACTGCTGCTTTCCAGCAGCTCTGGAGAGGCTGGTGTCCGTGGATAAGAACAATATTCGATTCGTCACTTCTTATCTCACTGGGGCTCCCTAGCCTTAGGTCGGGCATGTCCCCCTACAGGCCGATTTTGGACGAACAAAAACACCCAACAAATATTCCCAAAATGCCCCCCCAAAATAGGCAACACATCGTCCCCATACTATATATATATAGATATATGTGTGTATATATATATATATACATAATGTTTGAATTTTCCTCTTGCAGAGGGACGTGCCCGATTTAACCCTAGCCCCCACCTCGGGATAACCCCCGTCCACGCACCCCCCCCGACCCAGACCCAAACCAATTTCGACTCGCCACTTCTTATCTCACTGGGGCTCCCTGGCCCCCACCTCGGGATAATCTTAGGTCGGGCATGTCCCCCTACAGGCAGATTTGTAGGCAAAATCTACCCAACACATACTCCTAATGCTCAAAAATAGTCAATAGATCCTCCCCAGACCATTTTGAACTATTTTTGAATATTCCTCCTGTAGAAGGACATGCCCGACTTGATGACAGTCCCCCCTCTACGAAACCCCTTGACCCTTCGGCTATACGCAAGAGTGACCCTTGGTAAGAGTGACCTTTGGTGCGCGGTATTGGGGGGGCGCGGGGGAGCCACACCCGAGCGCGCAAGCCGCTTGTATCGCGGCGCGTCCGGCGATTGGGGGACCCATTTGGGCCCGCACCCGAGGCCACTCCGGCGAAAGGTCAATCCTACGTCCAGCTGAGACCCAGAGCGCGCCGCCCCTGCCGGGCAGGGGCCGCCCGGCCCCGCTGCTCCCTTTCGCCACTGGCTGCCCCGTGAGGGCTGGCGGGCTCCCTTCCGCTGCTCGGGCCGGCGCGCGCGCGGCCGCGTCGTCGTCGTCGTCGTCGCCGCCGTCGTCGTCGTCGTCGTCGTCGTCGTCGTCGTCGTCGTCGTCGTCGTGGCCGTCGTCGTCCAAGTCGTCGTCGTCGTCGTCGTCGTCCGTCGTCGTCGTCGGTCGTCGTCGTCGTCGTCGGTCGTCGTCGTCGGTCGTCGTCGTCGCCGTCGTTGTCGTCGCTCTCGCTCCCGTGGCCGCTGCCGTCGTCGTCGCCGTGGGGCCCGCAAGGCGCGCCTGCGCCTCGTGCCGCGCCACGCGCATGCCGGCGGCCCGCCACCTGCGGAAAAGCCGCTTCGGCTCCCGGAGCCCGCCGCCGCCGCTGCCGCCGCAGCAGTTGCCGCCGCTGCCGCCGCCGCCGTCGTCGTCCTCGTCGTCGTCGGCGTCGTCGTCGTCGTCGTCGTCCAAGTCGTCGTCGTCGTCGTCCAAGTCGTCGTCGTCGTCGTCGTCGTCGTCGGTCGTCGTCGCCGTCGTCGTCGTCGTCGTCGTCGTCGCGGGCGCCTTCGCGCAGCGAGCGGCGCCCGCCCCGTGGCTGGGGCGGCGGCGCGCGCGGGTGGTCGTCGCCGAAGCGACGGGATGGGGGTGCTCCTCCCTCTGCGCCTCCGCCTTCGCCTCCTTCTCCTCCTCCTCCTCCTCCTCCTCCTCCTCCCTCATGCGTCCTCCTTCCTCGTCGTCGCCCTCGACCCTGCCGCGCTCGTCGCCCCCCTCCCCTGCCCTACGTCCGACGCCCTCGGAGCCAGGCCTCCGAGGGCGAACTTGAGCGTCTTGGCTGTAGCGTTCTGTGAGGCAGTGGCCCGTGTCAACGCACGAGGGCTGCTGCCAGTGCGGACGCAAGCACTGAAGAAAGAGCTCGCAGAAGATGAGATGTCCAAGTGGGCGCAGAGCATCAAAGCTGGGCGCCGGGGGGAGTAGGGAGAACCATACCAGTACAACACACTCCTTCTGCTCACCCCCTCCTCGTTCTCCTTCTCCACCTCCTAAGTCTTGCATTCGAACCTCGAGGACGCACTAATCTGGACGTCGTTCTGGGATTCTGGTGGCGCCCCAGAGGCTGTCCGGCGACGTCCGGGGGTCAGGACCATGGGCGGCCCCACAACTTACGAAGTCTTGCTCTTACTCCTCCTCCGCCCCCCGAGAAAAGCGGGCTCGCCAAATCTCTGGTCGGGCCCCGCTCCGTAGTAGGTGCTGCTTCCTGCGCTCGGTTCGCTCGGTTCCCAGCCAACCTCCTCCTCCCTCTTCCTCCTCCTCCTCCTCCTCTTCCTCCTCCTCCGCTTCCTCCTCCTCCTCCTCCTCCTCCTCCTCCTCCTCCTCCTCCTCTTACTTCTCCTCCTTCCTTCCCCCTCCTGGGCATTTGGCGGCATCCCTCGCCACCGCGACCCTTCTGGAACGTCGTGGGTTGTGGCTGACACCTGCTCTCCTCCTCTCCGTCCCTCGCCCCGTCCGTCCCGCGAGGAGCGGGCGGAAGGGGGCGGTCCTCTGCAGCTCGCCGCGCAACCTCACGGCAACGGGGGGGTCTGGGAGAACAGGACGGCAGACAGGAGGAGGAGGAGGAGGAGGAGGAGGAGGAGGAGGAGGAGGAGGAGAAGGAGGAGGAGGAGAGGAGGAGGAGGAGGAGGAGGAGGAGGAGGAGGAGGAGGAGGGAGGGGGAGGACGAGGACGAGGAGGAGGAGGAGGAGGGAGGAGGAGGAGGAGGAGGAGGAGGAGGAAGGAGGAGGAGGAGGAGGAGGAGGAGGAGGAGGAGGAGGAGGAGGAGGAGGAGGAGGAGGAGGAGGAGGAGGAGGAGGAGGAGGAGGAGGAGGAGGAGGAGGAGGAGGAGGAGAAGGAGGAGGAGGAGGAGGAGGAGGAGGAGGAGGAGGAAGGAGGAGGAGGAGGAGGAGGAGGAGGAGGAGGAGGAGGAGGAGGAGGGAGGAGGAGGAGAGAGGACGAGGAGGAGGAGGAGGAGGAGGAGGAGGAGGAGGAGGAGGAGGGGAGGAGGAGGAGGGAGGAGGAGGAGGAGGAGGAGGAGGGAGGAGGAGGAGGAGGAGGAGGAGGAGGAGGAGGAGGAGGAGGAGGAGGAGGAGGAGGAGGAGGAGGAGGAGGAGGAGGAGGAGGGAGGAGGAGGAGGAGGAGGAGGAGGAGGAGGAGGAGGAGGAGGAAGGAGGAGGAGGAGGAGGAGGTGGGAGGAGGAGGAGGAGGACGAGGAGGAGGAGGGAGGAGGTGGAGGAGGTGGAGGTGGAGGAGGGGAGGTGGAGGAGGAGGAGGAGGAGGAGGAGGAGGAGGCGGAAATATCGGGGGTTGCTAGAACTGGTCCTGGCCCAAGGTGTCCCCAGCTTTTCGCACCACTCTGGAGCCCACTGGGGCGCTTGGGCCCAGTGAGGGGTGTGCCGGAGGCCGTCTGGGCCTCCCCGGGAATCCGGGGGACACCTCGGGTCAGGGACACCGCTGGCAGCACAGCACCCGGAACGAGAGGGTCGAGCGCGCGAGCTGGGCGGCGGCGCCAGATCGACGCTGCGAAGCACGATGCAGACAACATCGGGCTGGGATGAGCTGGGAATCTCTGAGGCCCGACGGCGCGGGAGGGCGTTCTGAGAGTGCTCCAGATCGCGCTTGGGCGATCTATCCTCATCCCAAGTCCGCTTAAAGGGGGAACCAGCGGAATGCATCGCTTGCAACTGTGCCGGCCTGTGGGTTCTGAAGCCTGACTTGAGCAGAGCTGCTATCCAATTGATCCGAAGCTAGACCGCAACGCGGGCAAGCCGTGGGAAATCATGGCAGGTTGCAAACAGTGGACCCAAGTATGGTGGAAGATTGTGCAGGAAGTCCAACCAGCCCTGTGGGCGTGGGTGGGAAAACGAGTTAGTTCTTCCAGCATGCGTTTCCCCCTTCGGGGAGAGGTATACCTCTCCCTCTCCCCCTACCCACTCTTCTTGGGTCTGAAGGGGGGGTCGCGGGTCTTGGAGAGTCCAAGATGGCTCAAGATGGCCCCGAGCCCCAGATGGCCCAGTGTGTCCAAGATCGTACAAGATAGCCCAGTATGGTTCAAAATAGTTCCCAACATGCCTCCCAAACCAAACATAATGGCAACGCGAAGTGCATACTAGCCGTCGCTATCACCATCGCCATGGTGATCGTGGCGATCGCCGCCGTCACCAGCGCCATTGTTACCATCACCACAACCGCCGCCACCATCGCCACCGCCACCGAAAAAACGGCCTGTAATCGCAATCGCCACCGCTGTCGCCATCGCTATCATGAGCATCATGGCCGTCCTCATGGTGACTAGATGTATCTGTCTTTGTCGCCGCCGTCTCCGCTAACGGCCGTGGCCCACACCCATCGGACGCTCACCCATCGCGCAACGGCCCCCCCCTCGTCGTCGTTGCCGTCGTCGTCGCTGTCGTCCGTCGTCGTCTGTCATCCGACGTCATCCGACGTCATCCGTCGTCGTCCGTCGTTCGTCGTCCGACGTCATCCGTCGTCGTCGTCGTCGTTGTTATTGTCGTTGTCGTCGTCGTCGTCGTCCTCGTCGTCGTCGTGGTTGTTTCCACTCTCCCCCCGATGTAGCACTCCCTCAATCTCGTCCACTCCGCAGCCCTCCCTCCGCCTCTTGCCCCTGCCAGTCGCGCCGCCAAAGGGGCCGAGCCTGGGGGTCCCCAAACCGTGTGGTGACAGACCGCGCGGTGACCTCGAAATCCGCGGAGACCTCACCGCACAGTCCATCACTGCACGGTCTTGGGACCCGGGAGGCCCCAGCTGCCCGAGACGTCCTCGGAGAACGACCCGAGTCCCCAAACCGTGCGGTGACCCCGCCGAATCCCCACCTCGCCAGCGCTCGGACGTCCACTCCCCGTGCACTTTTCGGTCCCGCGCGCTTCGTTCTTCGCGCGATGGTCCAAGACGCTCCTCCACGGGTCCCCGCCGAGGGCCACGAGCGGCGCACACGCCCGAGCGGTGCCCGGCCACCGGCTCGACACGCGGTGTGGCCACCACCACCGTCTGGGGGACCCCGACGAGCACAGCGCCCTCGCACCTCGAGAGTCGGGGCGGGGGGGGGGCACGCCACCCGACACGGGCTCGCCCGACTGTGCCGTGCGCGATCGCCCCCCCCGAGGCGCGCCCGTGGCTCCTCGCTGGTCGCCGCCAACTCGCCACACACCGCTCGGACGTCCATTCCCTGTGCACTGTTGGATGCCGTGCGTGCTCTTCCCCACATCCCAGGTGGGGCTCTTGTTTTCTCTGGACGCCCCGCGCAGTCCTCCTCCTCACCCCATCTCCTCCTCACACACTCGCACACCATCATCAGCAAGCATCGTCATCCGTCATCCGTCATCCGTCATCCGTCATCCGTCATCCGTCATCATCATCATCATCATCATCATCATCATCATCATCATCATCATCGTCATCGTCGTCATCATCATCGTCATCATCATCATCATCGCCATCGTCATCATCGTCATCATCCTCATCACAATCGTCAATCATCATCACCTGTCGTCCCACTACATCCTCACCCATCATCATCATCCACCCACTCGGCCACTCACTCACGTTCTCCCAACACTCACTCATCATCATGTATGGTCCCACCAGGATCATCGGGTATCAGCATCATTGTCGCCACCATCACCCGCGCGCACTTCACCATCGTCATCACAATCACCATCCCATCATGACCATCGAACAAGAGGGGCCTCGTCTGTGAGGAAATCGCGAGGAAGTCTCGAGCGGGACCCCCCCCCGTATGGGGCCCGCACTTCATGTTGGCAATCCTTGCGAGTCATCGGAATCCTGTAACTGTCGTCACTTTTCTGCTCCTCTGGATTGAATATGAAGGAAGTCTCGAGCGGGAGCTTCGTCTGTGAATTGAGGAAGTCTCAAGTGGGAGCCCCCTCCCTGTGAGCCCGTACTTCATGTTGGTAATCCGAGTGGGTCATCGGGATGCTGTAGCTGTCGTCAACTTTCGATTCCTCTGGACTGAATACGAAGGAAATCTCATGCGGGAGCTTCGTCTGTGAGTGAATTGCGAGCAAGTCTCAGGCGGGAGTCCCCTCCGTATGGAGACCGCAATTCATGTTGGTAATCCGAACGGGTCATCGAAATCCTGTAACTGTCACCACTTTTCGGCTCTTATGGACTGAGTCTGGAGGAAGTCTCAGACTGGAATTTCGTAGGTGACGGAATTTCGAGGAAGCCTCAAGCGGGAGCTCCTTCCCTATGGGGTCCGCACTTCGTGTTGCTAATCCGAACGGGTAACTGGAAACCGGAATGTGTCGTCATGTTTCGGCTCCCCTGGATTGAATATGGAGAAAATCTCAGGCGGGAACTTCGTCCGTGAGTGAACCGCGAAGAAATCTCAAGCGGGAGCCCCCTCCCTGTGGGCCCGCACTTCATGATGGTAATCCGAGCGAGTCATCGGAACCGTGTAACTGTCGTCGCTTTTGGGCTTTTCTGGCATGGAGATGGAGGAAGTTTCGAGCGGGAGCTTCGTCTGTGAGTGAACTGTGAGGAACTCTCAGGCGGGAGCCCCCTGCCCATGCGGTCTGCACTTTATGTTGGTAATCCGAGCGGGTAATCGGAAGCCTGTTATTGTCGTCACGTTTTCGGCTCGTCTGGATTGAATACGGAGGAGAACCTCAGGCGGGAACTTCGTCTGTGAATGCATGCCGAGGAAGTTTAAGTGGGATCCCCCGTCCTATGGGGTCCGCACTTCACGTTGGTAATCCGAATGGGCCATCGGGATCCTGTAACTGTCGTCACCGTTCGGCTCTTCTGGGGTGAATATGAAAGACATCTCAGGCGGGAGCTTCGTCTGTGAGTGAGCTGTGAGGAAGTCTCAGGCGGGAGTCGCTTCCGTATGGGGCCCGCACTTGAGGTTGGTAATCCGTGCGAACCATCGGGATCCTGTAACTGTCGTCACTTTTGTGTTCCTCTGGATTGAATATGGAGGGTGCATCGAGCGGGAACTTCGTATGTGAGTCGACGAAGTCTCAGGTGGGAACCCCCTCCTGTGGGCCCGCACTTCATGTTGATAATCCGAATGGGCCATCGGGATCCTGCAGCTGTCGTCACCATTTGGCTTCTCTGGACTGACCATGTAGGAAATCTCGGGCGGGAATTTCGTCTGTGAGTGCATTGCGAGCGAGTCAATCTCAGGCGGGGGTCCCCTCCGTATGGGGGCCGCAGGTCATGTTGGGAATCCGAACGGGTCATCTAAATCCTGTAAGTACCACCATTTTCCAACTCTTGTGGACTGAATCTGGAAGAAATCTCAGGTTGGAGCTTCGTAGGTGACTGAACTTCGAAAAAACCTCACGCGGGAGCCCCCTTCAATATGAGGTTCGCACCTCACGTTGGTAATCCGAACAGGTAATCGGGACCCTGTAACAGTCGTCATTTTTCGGATCGCCTGGGTTGCATATGGAGGATACATATGGCGGGAACTTCATCTGTGAGTGAACCGCGAAGAAATCTCAAGCGGGAACCCCCTCCCTGTGGGCCCGCACTTCATGTTGGTAGCCCGGGCGGGTCATCGGAACCGTGTAACTGTCGTCGCTTTTTGGCTTTTCTGGCATGGAGATGGAGGAAGTCTCGAACGGGAGCTTCGTCTGTGCGTGTACAGTGAGGAAGTCTCAGGCGGAAGCCCCTCTGCTTATGCAGTCCGCACTTCATGTTGACAATCCGAGCGAGTACTCGGAACCCTGTATTGGTCGTCATCTTTTCGGCTCGTCTGGGCTGGCTATGGAAGAGACCTCAGGCGGGAGCTTCGTCCGTGAATGAATTTCGAATAAATTTAGATGGGAACCCCCGTCCTATGGGTCCGCACTTCACGTTGGCAATCCGGATGGATCATCGGGATCCTGTAACAGTCGTCACCTTTTCGGCTCTCCTGGGCTGAAAATGAAAGAAATCTCAAGCGGGAGCTTCGTCTGTGAGTGAATTGCGAGCGAAGAAATCTCAGGCGGTAGTCCCCTCCGTATGGAGACCGAAATTCATGTTGGCAATCCGAACGGGTAATCGGAACCCTGTAACTATCACCACTTTTCGGCTTCTCTGGATTGAATGTGGAGGAAATCCCAAGCCAAAGCTTCGTCGGTGAGTAAATTGAGAGGTCTCCAGCGGGAACCCCCTCCTTATGGGGTCCGGACTTCACGTTGGTAGCCCGAAGGGTCATCGGAACCCTGTAATTATTGTCACTTTGTTCGGCTCCTCTGGGCTGAATAAAGACTCCAGGGCTGAGGCAGGGCAGCTCGCGGCAGAGCTGAATTTTGTGTCGCCTCCCGCCTGGGCGCGGCCGCGACTAACTCGGGGCATGCGGGGTTGTCCCAACAGCTTGCTCTCGCGCCCCAGCGGCTCGCGGGGTTCTCCCAACGGCCGTTGCCCCGACAGTTTCGCGATCTTGCCATCGGAAAGCGCGTCCCTGCTGGGCGCGGCGGCGAGGGCGCCGAGGAAAGTCTGCATGCGCCCCCCCTGCCAGGAGGAAGGACATGTGCATGAGGAGAACAGGCGGGATGGAGATGAGAGGGGGGGGTGGGAGAAGGAGGTGGAGGAGGAGGAGGAGGAAAAGGACGAAAAGGACGAAGAGGAAGAGGTGAAATTGAACACGGAGGGCGAGCAGGAGGAGGAGACGGAGGACGAGGACGACAAGGAGGATGAGGAGAGGAGGAGGAGGAGACGCACCAGAGGGCGAGACTGGGGGCTTCGGCCAGGGCGACGAGGAAAGAGCGAAAGGCAATCTCAATGTATCATCATGTGGGTCCTACCGTCCGAGAAATGTATGTGTTGCTCGAGGATCCAGGATGCTCCTCGAAGGTCCTCGCCGAAAACAACATTGCACACGCCCCCAAGCCAGCCGCTCCGTTGCATTCCGCACCACGCGGGGCTGGGGGGCCCCCGCGCCCCTCTCTTCGGCGTCAACGATAAGGGTCCTGAGGACGATGGGGGTTCTGAGGACGAGGCGCCTCGCCAACGTATATCCACCCTGGGATCCCTTCCGATCCTTGGGCCCCCACCCCTCAGGACCCCATCCTTGAGCCACTGACCTCCACGGCGACAGGCTGGCGCCCTCCTCCCCCCGTGCCCCCCGCCCCCCCCCCCCCGTGCCCAGCCCTCCTCGGCCAGCGGAGAGGCCAATCCTTCCTGCCCCACTTGCCGTTCACTGTTGTTGGCAAGACGACGCCCCGTGCAACAGCAGTGTAGGCTGCCGCGAATCGTCTCTGCGGGGCCCGCTCACTGAGGATGCGCTCAGATGCCGACCGCCGCAGCTGCCAGGGTGCTGCATGCCAGCTGCACCATGGCCCGCCCCGCCTCTGCTCCGAGTCGCGGCTCTGTCTCCTCCCTCCTCGCGCCGTTCTCGCCGCCCTGCTTCTGCCTACCCTCCCTGCCACCTCTGACCTCCCTTCTCCCTCTCCCTGGCCTTCCGTTGCCTTCTCGCTCGTACCCGCTGTCATGCTCCTCCTCCGGATGCTTTTCCTCCACATCGTCCTCCTCCTTCCTGGGCTGCGGCGCCTCTCGTTCTCAGCCTGCGTCGCCTCCTGGCGGCGGAAGCTGGCGGCAACTCACCAGAACCAAGCGTCTGTGATCGATCGCTCGAAGTATTGACAGAAGAGGGCTGGGGGGAACCGCGTTTTTCCCACAGGCAGTGCTCGCACTGACTGGTCATTTGGAGCTGAAGTGACTTACCCGTACCTGTTGGGAATGGCCCATCTCCCAAGCTCGCTCATCGCAGTGAAGGCCGGGGGCAAGCCGGGGGAAGGAGGATGGTATGCACTGGCGCACGGGAGCATGGCCGAGCGGGGGGAGCAGAGCGCCGGCCAGCCCGCGGCGGCTCTGCCCTGGGCGTCGCCGGCGCCTCCCTCGTCGCCGCCGCCGCCGCCGCGGCGCAGGGCGCATGTCCTGGGCTCTGCGCGCCGCGAGGAGCTGGTCCTGCACGTACCTGCGGCCCGCCGTGCCGGGGGCGGCGGCGGCAGCGGCGACGCGAGGGCCTCCGGCTGCGCGACGGTCCCGTCTCTCTGCGGCCGACCGCCGGCAGCTCAGCTCCAGGCCGACGGGTGCCGCGCCTCGCCCGGAGCTCCCGGTCACCTCTCGCCCAACCAAGGCCAGGGCCCTGACGCCACACCTCCAGGATGGGGCTGCGTGGGGGCGCCTGGATCCTACGCCCAGGGGGTCTGCGCCTGGGTGGGCTGACAAGAGCTCTGGAGGAGGAAAGCGCCGCGGCGGTATATGGAGGAATCCCCCTTCGACTGTCTTGAAGCTGTCCTCTCCACTGCTCGTGCAAACATCCCACCCTCCCACCCGCAACTTGGTCGCAAGACATCTTCAGACAAGACCGTGACGGTAGGTACTGCGTGGCACTTGGCCACGACACCGATGCCGACGACGACAGCGACATCGACGACGACGGCGCCGCCGACAGCGACTGCGACGACACCGACGACGTCTCCAATGTTTTCGACGACGACAACGACGACGACGACACCGACGACGACGACAACGACGCCGACGACGACGACGAAGACGACGACGACGTCGCCAACGGAGACGACGACGAGGGAGGAGAAAAAACGACGACGGCGACAACGACGACAACGACGATGGAGGAGGGAAGACGGCGACGACGCCAACGACGAAGAAGGAGGAAGGACGGCGACGCCGACGACGACAACGACGAGGGAGGAGACGGAAGACGACGACGATGACAACGACGACGACGACGACGACGACGACGACGCGACGATGAGACGACGACGACGACGACGACGACGGCGACGAAATAGGAGGGACGACGACGAGACGCCGACGACGGACGACGACGACGAGGGAGGAGGATAACGGCGATGGAGGAGTGAAGACCACGACGACGACGACGACGACGACGACGGCGACGAAATAGGAGGGACAACGACGAGACGCCGACGAAGACAACGAGGGAGGAAGGACGACCACGGAGACAACGACGACGGAAACGACGACGACGCCAAAGACGACGAGGAAAGACAGAAGACGACGACGGCGACGACGACGACGACGACGAGGGAGGAGGGAGGACGACGACGACGACGCAAGAGCGCGCGCGCACAATTTTGTTGAAAACCCGTGTTGCGAAACCTTGTGTTTTTGTAGGTTTTTTGGACGCACGATTTCGAAATTCTTCCGAAACCGAAGGTTTTTGAAGGATTTCGGCATACGCCCGCGACGACGCGCGCGTCTGCACTTCGTCCCATTTTTTGCAGAGGATTCTCGCGACGGCACACGCGCAAGATCGTTCGACAGATTTCGACATGCGCGCGCGCGAAGCCCGTTTGGTAGCATTTTGTGAAAATCTTGAAAACCTATGGTTTTCTTAAGATTTCGCAAGAGCTCGCGCGTAAGTTTTTTTTTTTTTGTTTTGAATCAGTGTTGCGAAACCATGTGTTTTTATATGTTTTTTGGAAATTCAATTTTGAAATCTCTCCGGAACCGAAGGTTTTTGAAGGATTTCGGCATGCGCGCGCCACGACGCGCGCGTGTGCACTTCGTCCCATTTTTTGCAAGGGATTCGTGAAAAAAGTGCTATGTTAGAACAAAACATGTCACCGCATAGTGTTTTTTACAAGGGAACCGCAGGGGGGGGGAACCCGGCTTGGCTGGGATGGTATGAATTCATATTTAGGATGGACATGTGGTCATAATCATATGTAATTTACAGCACGCGCGGGGGGGGCCCGATAAGTCCGGGGGGGGGGGTAGAATCTATTAGTCTTTTAGCACTTCGACTGTCTTGAAGCTGTCCTCTCCACTGCTCGTGCAAACATCCCACCCTCCCACCCGCAACTTGGTCGCAAGACATCTTCAGACAAGACCGTGACGGTAGGTACTGCGTGGCACTTGGCCACGACACCGATGCCGACGACGACAGCGACATCGACGACGACGGCGCCGCCGACAGCGACTGCGACGACACCGACGACGTCTCCAATGTTTTCGACGACGACAACGACGACGACGACACCGACGACGACGACAACGACGCCGACGACGACGACGAAGACGACGACGACGTCGCCAACGGAGACGACGACGAGGGAGGAGAAAAAACGACGACGGCGACAACGACGACAACGACGATGGAGGAGGGAAGACGGCGACGACGCCAACGACGAAGAAGGAGGAAGGACGGCGACGCCGACGACGACAACGACGAGGGAGGAGGGAAGACGACGACGATGACAACGACGACGAAGACGACGACGACGGCGACGAAATAGGAGGGACGACGACGAGACGCCGACGACGGACGACGACGACGAAGGAGGAGGATAACGACGAGGGAGGAGTGAAGACCACGACGACGACGACGACGGCGACGAAATAGGAGGGACAACGACGAGACGCCGAAGAAGACAACGAGGGAGGAAGGACGACCATGGCGACAACGACGACGGAAACGACGACGACGCCAAAGGCGACGAGGAAAGACAGAAGACGACGACGGCGACGACGACGACGACGACGAGGGAGGGAGGACGACGACGACGACGACGACGCAAGAGCGCGCGCGCACAATTTTGTTGAAAACCCGTGTTGCGAAACCTTGTGTTTTTGTAGGTTTGTTGGACGCGCGATTTCGAACTTCTTCCGAAACCGAAGGTTTTTGAAGGATTTCGGCATAACTTCGTCCCATTTTTGCAAATGATTCTCGCGACGGCGCACGCGCAAGAGCGTTCGACAAATTTCGACATGCGCGCGCGCAAAGCCCGTTTGGTAGCATTTTGTGAAAATCTTGGAAAACCTATGGTTTTCTTAAGATTTCGCAAGAGCTCGCGCGAAAGTTGTTTTTTGAATCAGTGTTGCGAAACCGTGTGTTTTTATATGTTCTTTGTAAATTCAATTTTGTAATCTCTCCGGAACCGAAGGTTTTTGAAGGATTTCGGCATGCGCGCGCCACGACGCGCGCGTGTGCACTTCGTCCCATTTTTTGCAAGGGATTCGTGAAAAAGTGCTATGTTAGAACAAAACATGTCACCGCATAGTGTTTTTTACAAGGGAACCGCAGGGGGGGGAACCCGGCTTGGCTGGGATGGTATGAATTCATATTTAGGATGGACATGTGGTCAGAATCATATGTAATTTACAGCACGCGCGGGGGGCCCGATAAGTCCGGGGGGGGGTAGAATCTATTAGACTTTTAGAAAGGAGAATAAAGGAGAATCAAGGGGCACGGAGAGCGGGAACGGATCCAGAGACGCTAAAGCAATTCTTCGGAGGTGGTGAGGACGACTGCGCGGGAAACGGCACCAACACGACATATACGGAACCGTGACAAGTATCCTGCGCGCTTCCAGACATGACTTTGACCTCCTGGCAGGGCTTGTGGACTCTCACAGACAGCCCGCGAAGGTAGCCCAGGCTGATCTCAACATGCCCCAAAGGTCGTCCAGGGCGGTCTCAACACCCCAAACCCCAGGCCGCGGAGTGCCCTGGGGGCGCCGCTGGAGGTGGCGTGGGGGTGTTGATACCGCTCTGGAATACCCTGGGGGTTTACTGAGGCGAGCCTGGACTGCAGCCCTTTTGGGGGGCAGCCTGTGCACAGCACCACGCTTTGCTATGACCCCCTGTAGCCTCAGCTCCCCTTGGGCCACTCACGGGCGAACTGTAGGTCCCGACGCGCGTCGCTTCGAGCTGATCGGTGGACTCAGACTTCAGCGTCGCCAGGGGCCCCAGGCTCTAGACTTCATGGAGCTGGGTGGAGACTAACAACATAACTTCGACCGACCTGCGGCCTTTGCCACGGCTGCTGCTGGACCTTCTTCCCCTGCTCGTCCTCGTTGTCGGCCTCATGCTCACCCCGCTCTCATCCCGCAACTCATTCTACAAGCAGTGCACGGGAACCTCTCCGGGTTCTCTGGCTGCTGCAGGACCCCATGTACCTTGGCAGGGTAGTGATCTGATCAAGCAATAGCGACGATGGTGAGGGCGAGAAGAGGATGATACGGAAGAGGAGGAGCATGAGGCGGCAGAGGAGGAGGAGGAGGAGGAGGAGGAGATGAGGATGAGGATGAGGATGAGGATGAGGATGATGAGGAGGAGGAGGAGGAGGAGGAGAAGGAGGATGAGAAGGATGAGGATGAGGATGAGGATGAGATGCAGGGTTTCCTCCAGCCAGGTGGATGAGGGGGTTTACGACGACCGCGAGGCTGGAAGAGCAGGGCAGAAGGATGAGGGTTCACGCGACGACGGCGATGGAGATGGCGACGCCCTTCGCCGTACCAGACCCCTCCACGCACTACCCCCGCTGCCGCAGGTATTGGCTCCCCGATGGCGACCCCGCCCCCTTCAGCGGGTACTGCGACGCCTGCGGGGACGGCCCCGAATCCCGAGAAGTTGCGTTCGTCAGCGCACCCCGCCCCCACCCGCCCCCCCCCCTAACCAGACTGCGGGTCCTTGAGATGGCGAGCCCGCCGTCTCCGACGAAGCATCCTCCAGACGCCGCACCCCGCGAAAAACGCCAGAGGCGGCATCGTCGGGAGTGGCTCGGAGGCGCACCGCAGCGAGCAGGACTGGACCCCAACCGATGAGGAGACCAGGCCTGCGGAAGGCAGCGGGGCTGGCACACAGGAGGAGCGTTAGCCACTCCTTGGCCCATCCGACGCACGACGGACAGCCAGGCGCAAGCCTCCCCAACAGGACTCGCACCCTTTCGCAGGCTTTCAACTATACGCAAGAGAGACCCCAAGCAAGAGCGACCTTTGGGGCGCTGCATTCGGGGACCTCGAGAGGCCCAAATCCAAGCGATCGGGCCAGTGCTGGGGCTACCCATGCGAGCTCGCACCAAAGGTCACTCTGGCGAAGGGTCACTCTTACGTGCAGTCGAGGCTCCCACGCTCTCACTATCGGTCGGCTCCGCCGGAAAGAGGCCTCCCGCGCGGCCCACCAGGTGCGCTGTCTGGGGTGCAAGCAGAAAAGGTACGCTGGAACGCGTGCCACCTCCAGAGCCCCCGCTCCCATTCAGCAGGGCGCCTGCGAGGCCCACTGCGCGACGGCTTTGGGCTGCTTCCTCGCGGAGCCGTGCTCGCCCCCGCCCTCGGAGCCAGGCGGCGGTGGAGTACAGCAGAGGCCCGACCACAAGAAACCTTCCACAAGAAGCCCAACCCTGAGACCCCAGGGCGTCCACTGAATTTTGGTGTGGGCACGTCACGCTCACGCGTTCCACCGCACAACCATCGAAGCCCGAGACACCCTGGGCACCCTGGAGGCAACCAGGGTGTTTCTTGGCATGGGTCTCCACTGTACGACCTCCCGCACAATGGACCCCCCCCCCGCCGACTGCGACCCCGCCGACTGCGCGGCGCCCCTGCCGGGCTGCGTGCTGCCTGGCAGGTGTGCACGCCGCCTGCGGCCGCGGCCGAGGCCGTCAAGCCTGGGCCGCCCGCAGAGGCCCCATGGGTCACACGCTGGAGACCCTGGGGATGTTCCTGCACGGGATGGCGCAGGGGGCGCTGTCGCGGCAGTGGGAACGCCTCGAGTGCACCAGGCGAGGAGCAGGCCCAGCATATAGCTTCTCGGATTACCGCCGCCAGCGGGGCCCTGTGCCCCCCCCCCCCCCCCCATGGGCTCGCCGTGCCCAAGTGCGGCGTGAGTCACCAGCGCAGGACCCCAATAGAGGACCCCCGCCGGCCGATAGGGGTACTCCCCGCGAGCACGCCCAGGACGCTTCCGCGTGGCGGACACGGTGGGCGAACAAAGTGTCCAACGGTTTGCAGGAGACGACACCAGCGCGGGGTCCGAGGCACCTCGGCCGCCCTCGCAGGCTGTCGATCCCCGCCGCGCCTGCAGACGGCACCATCCCCTACGCGCAACGAGCACCTAACCTAACCGCTGCACCACCCGCAGCCCGCGCCCTCCGAACCCCGCGATCGTCCCCTGCCACCCACGCTCTGTGGGAACCGCGCGTCCGCCACTGGACCCGCTACACACCCTGTCCGGCCCGGAGTAGCGGGCAGAGGAGCGCCGCCGCTCGCGCCGTCCTCCTGGCGCTGCCTCCAGCTGCGGCTGCCTCCAGACCCCCCCTGACGCCCCAAGGGGGCCGCAGGCAGGTGCGCCGGGCTGGTCGCAGCGGGTCTGGAGAGGAGGGTCCGCGGCGCCGCCCACCGCCCGCAGATGTGCCCTCGCCAGGACTGGCCGCCGCCCGTGCGGCTCTGGCGGGCGCTCGGCAGGCACCGCCTGGCCGCCCAGCCGCGGCCCCGCTGCTGGCATCGTGCAGCGGCGGCCGCAAGGCTCCGCTGGAGGCCCCAACACCGCCGGCTGGTCGTGGGCGGCGTGAGAGATGGTACGGGGGGCGGGGGCCGGATCTGGCCGAGCTGGACCGCTGCCCATGCTGGCCACACTTCCCCTGGCCCTGCGCAGCACGGCGCCGCAGTCCTCGAGAGCTTGCAGCTTGGTGGGCTCCCTGGGCATGGCAGCCAGCGGCCCTGGCCCTACGCAGCCAGATGCGCGGAGGCAGCGGCCTGGCTCTGGCTCCGCTGCGCCCTGGGCAGGCTCCCATCGACACGGAGGCCCCGCCCGCGACACCTGCAGCGCCGTGGACGCGCCCTGGTTCCCCCAGCTGCACCCCTCGTCCATCGTTTGGCTCGAGGTAGCTGCCCCCCACTTTCTCTCGTTAATTTCTCATCCGACAGTCCTGGCTCGTCGGTGCCACCTGGCCGTCACTGTAGGCTGGGCCGCCTCTCGCTGCTCTGCGCTTGCGAAGTGAGTCCGTGCGAGCTCTGTGCGACTGCCTCGCGTGCGAGTTCCATCCGTACGAGTCGCGTGCGAGTTCCGTGCGTGCGAGTATCGCTGGTGCGAATTCTGCTTCCTGCATGTTTCGGAAGGACAAGGTGAGAGCAAATGCGTTGGCTGCATGGTTAGTTCACTGTGTCTCGCCTGCTCGTCTGCTTGCTAGTTTGCTTCTCTAAGATTTCTGACTGGCTGGTTCGTTGGTTGGCCGATTCGTTGGCCGTTTGGCTCGTTCGCCTCTTGGCAATCGCGCTCCCCGTTGCAAATCCAGCTCGCCGTGCGAACTCCGCTGACGGGCCACACTTCCGTGCGAGCTCCGCTGCCCGAGCAGAACTCTCACGGACCGACCTCGTATGGGGCGGCACTCGCACGGACGGAGCTCGCGCACCCAGGACGGATCTCTCGCGGACGAAGCCCGCACGCGGCGGACCACGCGCGCGCGGCACCCGCACGGACAGAACCCGCGCGCGCGCGAGTTCCGCACGCGTGGGAGCTCCGCCGAGCGAGCTCCGCCGGACGCGGGGCTCGCTCCGTGCGAACTCCGCCGCGTGCGGGCTCTGCCCGTTCGAGGTCCGGCCCGTGCGAGCTCCGCCCGTGCGACTTCCGCCGCTTCCGACCGCTGCGCGAGGGAGCACCAGCAGAGTGCCTCTGTGCGCCTTGTGCGCGGGATGGACCTCTCGACGGCGGCGGCGGCTCAGCTCAGGCCGGCGAGAGCGGGGAGCGTGAGGCAGGGGCTCTGGCCCCTCCGGGGGCCCCCAGCCTGGCCGCAACAGGCGCGGCACGTTCCCCCAGAGGACGCCAGCTCCGGCATCCCGGAGATGACGGGGCTCTTGGAACGAAGAACTGGGCCCAAGCTCCGCGGCCCTCCATCCTCCCCCTCCTGTTCCTGCTCCTGCTCCTGCTCCTGCAACTGCTCCTGCTCCTGCTCCTCCTCCTCCTCCTCCTCCTCCTCCTCCTCCTCCTCCTCTTTCTCCTCCTCCTCCTCCTCCTTCTTCTTTTTCTTCTTCCTCCTCCTCCTCCTCCTCCTCCTCCCAAGCGGGTCCTGGGCCCGGGGGCCTTCCCCGGGACTCGGCTCTCGTCCCGGAACTTCTGTTGGTGATCCCCGGGGCCCGGGGCCCTGGAGAGATGCCGGGCGCTGCGGAGAACATCGGGACTCTTTTTCTTCATGGCCACCGCCCCTGCTCAAAACTCGATGCTCGAAGCTCGGTGGAGTTTTTGGTCGGGGGTTACTAAGGGTGCCCCCTGGCCCAAGGTGCCCCCTGGGCCTCGTGAGGGGTGCTCTGGAGGCCGTGGGGGCATCCTTGGAACACCTGGGGGCACCTTGGGACAAGGGCCGACTTGGGCCCTGGGACTCCCGCAGTTCGCTCTTGCGCACCAGGGCCCCTCCAGATTCCACTGCTCGGCGACCGCGGAACCACTGCTTGGCGACGGCTGAACCCCTGCTTACCGACGGCCGAACCACTTATTCTCGGCGAGCTTGGGCAGCTCCACATCCTTGATGAGCTTCTGAGCCCCTTGGATGGAGTTGGTCTTCGGCCCCAGGCGACATGAGCCTTGCTCACCTGAGGCTCGCGCGCCAACTATTTCCTGGCGTGCTGGGGCCACCCGCGAAGTTCCCGAGGCCTGAAAGGACAGACCATCCAGCACTGTCCTCGTCGTCCCCCTCCTCCTCCTCCTCCTCCTCCTCCTCCTCCTCCTCCTCCTCCTCCTCCTCCCTCCCTCCTCCTCCCTCCTCCTCCTCCTCCCTCCTCCTCCTCCCTCCTCCTCCTCCTCCTCCTCCTCCTCCTCCTCCTCCTCCTCCTCCTCCTCCTCCCGCTCCCCCCTCTCATCTACTATTAGGCTTTCAAGTGTGCCCGTCTTTCCAAACAGCCCCCCTGAGGGGATTGGACACGAAGAGTACGAATGGTGGTCTGAAGACGGATCTCCTCCTGAAGTAGCTCTGAGGGGTGTAGTCTTCTCGGACGGCTGTGCCTAGAAGGATGGGCACAGGTTCTTCCACCGCGCGGGTTGGGGACTTGTGAAGCTGTCCGATGATGGTAAGGTTCTCGCCAGGATGCGTGGTAGAGTAGGTAACCTTCTGCCCCAAAGTAGCCCAGCAACTGAGTACGTCGCAGTGTTGTCAGCTGTAACATACGCACCGCTAGTAACAGACATTAGAGCAGACTATAAGGGAGTGGTCGGATTGCACTGCCAGCCTCAAGAGACCCTCCTGTATAGGAAGTCGTTTTTTTTTTCGCAGGAATCAAGATGCGTATAGTTGGACTCTCCGCTGACGGTGTTTCCTGTTCTAAGGTGGCTGCCCATTTAGATCCCATGTCGTGTCCTGAAGGCTCACCTGAATGGTTTGACGCCGTTGGAAACGACGAAGCCGACATGAAGCCGACATAACTGCCAAGCTAGGTGATCACCCGCATTTCCAGCCATCGAGTGCCGAGGTGGAGGACCAGGCAAAGACTACCAAAGCCTTGGAGTCATACCTTACATTCGTCGCTCGAGCTCGAAAGGTTTTCCCAGCTCTGCCCAAACCCTGTGGCCAGCAGGGGAGCCGCTCCAGACTGAAGAGAGCGGGGCCTCGACGGGAGGGCAGGGCAGAGTACAGCTACCGCGACGAGATTTTGGGCAGGTATCAACCAGCTACGGCTGGTACGGCGCCAGGGAATGGGGTCAGTTCGGCAAGCGGGGGTGCTTCTTCCTCCTCCGCCCTACCCCCTCCCCCTCCCCCCCCTCCCCCGCCGCCGCGCCCGTATACCCTGTGTTCAGCTGGTGTCCCAAAGCCAGCCTCGTCCGTCACCCAATCTCCTCCCCTGGACGCGGCTTCGGGACCAGCCCATCACCAGTGGAAGTTTATCAAGCCAGATTTCTGGAGTTCTAGAATCTGCTACAAGCGAAGCTAGGCTGAGTTGCCTTCCGCATCGGAAGTCTGCACTGGCCATAATGCAGCTTTCAGCGCACTCGCCGCAAACCCTCGTTTGCATAGGATTTATATCGCATGCCACGGCTCCGACAGCTTGACATGTGTACGCAGTACATGTGGTTGCATATGCCAGGGCCAGCGTGCCAAAGGTCTTTTGAAACAGTATGATGGTACATACAAGGGCTCCCACAACAGGAACACTTGGAAGCGAATGTTTAAGATATTGCACCCAGACCCCGCCAAAGGCGACGCAAAGGTGCTATACGAGCTTTTTCAGCTCTCCAGCCTGTTCTCTTAGCTCCCCTTTCTCGTGTGTGGCGGGCTTCGAACCCTCTGCGGTACAAATGTAAGTGTTTCGCTTCTTTAAGAAAGTGAACCCCGACAGCCGCCAAAGGCGACGCATAGGGGACAGATGAGCTTTAACCGCTCTCCAGCTTGTTCTAGTCCCGAACCCAGCGCTGAATCCGAGTCCAATCCAATCCCCCTCCCCCTCCCCCTCCCCCTCCTCCTCCCCCTCCCCCCTCCTCCCTTCCCCTCACCCACCCCCCCTCCCCCCCCTCCTCCTCCTCCTCCCTCTCCTCCTCCTCCTCCTCCTCCTCCTCCTCCTCCTGCAAGCATCTGGCTGAAACATACATTTTCTGATTGTTGGTCGCAGCTCAGACTTCAAGATGCTGTTCCCAGGGCAGCCGATTATGGCGCCCACTGCGAGCTCCCAAAGAGCTCTCAACGAAGCCCGAGCCCACAGGTGTCAGGTCCCGTGGCACTTACCCTTTCTAAGAGCCCTGACGCTTTGGCAGGATCGTTTTCGCCATCGGTCGTATTCGCCATCGGTCGCCTTCACCAAGGTCGCCTTCGCCCGTGGCCGTCTTCGCCGGGTCGTCGTCGTCGTCGTCGTCGTCGTCGTCGCTTGGACGGACCCCGGGGCGGCGCTGGCGAAGATGGCCGCTGGCGAAAACGACCCTGCCTTGTCCCAGCACCTGTACATGGCACTGGCCCCTGCAAGAGAGACGCCTCAACGAATCCAAGGAAGGAGTCATGACGCGAACGCGCTGCACAGTCGGGCCCTGGCACACACAGCCCTGGGTTGGTTATGCAGTGCCCTATCCCGTTCGCTGTTTTCCGACTATCGGCCCATGGACCTCCTCTGGAGCGTGGTCTGACCAAGATTCCAAAGCGGATCTAGTTGTGGCCACGGGGGCGCCCCAAGAGGTGCAAAAACGTATAGCAGAGTGAGGGGGCCGAGCGGTCATTCACTGTCCCTTGGGTGCGTGGCTGAGGTGGGATTCCGCGGTGCGGATTGTTGTTGTTGCTGTTGTGTTTGTAGTAGTAGTAGTAGTAGTAGTAGTAGTAGTAGTAGTAGTAGTAGTAGTAGTAGTAGTAGTAGTAGTAGTAGTAGTAGTAGTAGTAGTAGTAGTATAGTAGTAGTAGTAGTAGTAGTAGTAGTAGTAGTAGTAGTAGTAGTAGTAGTAGTAGTAGTAGTAGTAGTAGTAGTAGTAGTAGTAGTAGTAGTAGTAGTAGTAGTAGTAGTAGTAGTAGTAGTAGTAGTAGTAGTAGTAGTAGTAGTAGTAGTAGTAGTAGTAGTAGTAGTAGTAGTAGTAGTAGTAGTAGTAGTAGTAGTAGTAGTAGTAGTAGTAGTAGTAGTAGTAGTAGTAGTAGTAGTAGTAGTAGTAGTAGTAGTAGTAGTAGTAGTAGTAGTAGTAGTAGTAGTAGTAGTAGTAGTAGTAGTCGTAGTCGTAGTAGTAGTAGTAGTAGTAGTAGTAGTAGTAGTAGTAGTAGTAGTAGTAGTAGTAGTAGTAGTAGTAGTAGTAGTAGTAGTAGTAGTAGTAGTAGTCGTAGTAGTAGTCGTCGTAGTAGTAGTAGTAGTAGTAGTAGCAGTAGTAGTAGTAGTAGTGGTGGTAGTGGTAGTAATGGTAGTAGTAGTCGTAGGTGTTGTTGTTGGTGTTGTTCTTGTTGTTGTTGTTGTTGTTGTTACAGCTGCTGCTTTTGCCGTTATCATTGACGTTGTTGTTGCTGTTGCTGTTATTGTTACTTCCTCGCAATCTATTCAGGCGATGCGCCCTCGGCGCTGAGGAATCACGCTCTCGATTTGGCCTTTCTCACGACTTACTTGGGAATCGCGCTATCGCTCGAGATTTCCTCGCGATCCAGGCAAGACCCACGCTTCAGCATCCCGCCTGCTCGGCCTGATCGCCTGGGCCCGCCTTCCCGACCTGCCTGTTATGGGTCTGCCCACCCGCCCTGCCTGTCTGGTTCTACCACTTGTTTTCTGTTCCATGCTCCCCTCCTGCTAATTTCTCTCGTGCTCCATTCTTCTCCCTCCCCCTTCCACCCGTCCTCTCTTCCCCTGGTTTAGGGGCTGCACTGAATGCACGTGGCAAGTAAGGAAGATATACCCCCAAAGGTGTACGATCGAAGACGACGAGGGCGGGTACAGCGGATTTGGGATATACGTTTTGATTGGCGCGTGATCATATATGAGCGAACAGTCTTAACATGATTGTTGTGGTTGTGGTTGTTGTTGTGGTTGTGGTTGTCGTTCTTGCTGTTGCTGCTGCTGTCGTCGTGGTTGTTGTTGTTGTGTTGTTGTTGTTGTTGTTGTTGTTGTTGTTATTGTGGTTGTTGTTGGCGTCGTTGTTGTTGTTGTTGTTGTTGTTGTTGTTGTTGTAGTTGAACTCTCACCCTTAAAGAACAATTGCTGTTGACCCCCCCCTGGATGGTAACCATTGTATTTTTCGAATGAAATGTTCCTCCTGGGACTCGCACCCGTTTCTTTTTATACGGGAAAACTGAGTGTCACCAAAAATGGGCCCCTGGCACCCGAAGTACAACACAACAACAACGTTTCCTGCCTGATAATCCCTCACAAGTTGTTCCCAAATCGCGCTCTCGCGCGGGACTTCCTCACGCTTCATACAGGAACCGCGCTCTCGCGTGGGACTTCCTGGCAATCTATGCAGACGCCGCGCCCTCGACACCCAGGAACCACGCTCTCGCCAAGCTTTTCTGAGAATCGCGCTATCGCTCGAGACTTTCTTGCGATTCATGCAGGACGCACGTTTCATCAACCTGCCTGCCCCTTGTCCCTGCCTTCCATCCGTCCTCTCTTCCCCTGCCTTACGGGCTGCACGACATACACATTGCAGATAAGAAAATACTCCCCCTAAAGGGGTACGATCGACGACGACGAAGGCGGGTATTGAGCGTTTGGGGTATACGTGTTGAATGGCGCGTGAGCAGATACGAGCAACCAATCTTAAACTTATTATTGCGGTTGTTGGTATTGTTGTTGCTGTTGTTGTTGGATTCTCATTCCCAAAACATAATTACTGTTGCTTACCCCGCAGTTTTTTAGATCAAGTGCTTCTCCCAGGGCTCGCACCCGATGTTTTTATTAGGGAAGGTGAAGGGTCACCAAACTGTCTTGTTGGCGCCCAGCTTGCAGCAACAGCGGCTCTCGCTGGGTACTGCCTTAAAATGCATTCCCAGATCGCGCTCTCGCGCGGGACTTCCTCACAATTTATACAGGAATCGCGCTCTCGCGTGGGACTTCCTGGCAATCTATTCAGACGCCGCGCCCTCGACACTCAGGAATCACGCTCTCGCCTTGGCTTTTTCTCATGATTTATTAAGGAATCGCACTATCGCTCGAGAGTTCCTTGCGATTCAGGCAGGGTTCACGTTTCATCAACCCGCCTGCCCCTTGTCCCTGCCTTCCATCCGTCCTCTCTTCCCCTGCCTGACGGGCTGCACGAAATACACGAGGCAGATAAGAAAATACTCCCCCTAAAGGGGTACGATCGAAGACGACGAAAACGGGTATCGAGCGTTTGGGATATACGTGTTGAATGGCGCGCGAGCAGATACGAGCAAACAATCTTCAACTTCTTATTACGGTTGTTGGTATTGTTGTTGCTGTTGTTGTTGTTGTTGGATTCTCATTCCCAAAACATAATTACTGTTGCTTACCCCCCCGTAGTTTTTTAGATCAAGTGCTTCTCCCAGGGCTCGCACCCGATGTTTTTATTAGGGAAGGTGAAGGGTCACCAAACTGTCTTGTTGGCGCCCAGTTTACAGCAACAGCGGCTCTCGCTGGATACTGCCTTAAAATGCATTCCCAGATCGCGCTCTCGCGCGGGACTTCCTCACAATTTATACAGGAATCGCGCTCTCGCGTGGGACTTCCTGGCAATCTACTCAGACGCCGCGCCCTCGACACTCAGGAATCACGCTCTCGCCTTGGCTTTTTCTCATGATTTATTAAGGAATCGCACTATCGCTCGAGAGTTCCTTGCGATTCAGGCAGGGTTCACGTTTCATCAACCCGCCTGCCCCTTGTCCCTTCATTCCATCCGCCCTCTCTTCCCCTGCCTTAGGGGCTGCACGAAATACACGTTGCAGGTAAGAAAGATATGCCTCTAAGGAAATACGATCGAAGACGAAGACGAAGAAGGCGGGTGTCGAGGGTTTGGGGTATACGTGTTGAGTGGCACGCGAGCAGATAAGAACGAACAATCTTAAAATGATTGTTGCTGTTGTTGTTGAGTGGGTGTTGAATTCTCACTTCTAACGAATAATTATTGTTGATCCCCACTCTCCGGTAACCGTCGTATGTTTCAATCAGAGTGCTTCTCCCAGGGCTCGCACCAGGCTTTTTATAAAGGAGCGTGACTATAACCAATCTGTGCTCCTGGCCATCGGTGTGCAACATCAGCGGCTCCCGCCTGATACTTCCTCACAATGTATTCCCAAATCGCGCTCTCGCGCGGGACTTCCTCATTGATACAGGAATCGCGCTCTCTCGTGGCACTTCTTGGCAATTCATTCAGACGCCGCGCCCTCGACACTCAGAAATCACGCTCTCGCTGTAGAATTCCCCGACGATCTATTTGGGCATTGCGCTATCGCTCAAGACTTTCTCGCGATTCATGCATGACGCACGCTTCAGCAACCCGCCTGCCCCTTGCCCCTTCCTTCCATCCGTCCTTCCTTACCCTGCCTTAGGGGCTGCACGAAATGCACGTTGCAATTAACGCAAACAAATAAGAGCGAACAATATTAAAACGATTGTTGCTGTTGTTGTTTTGTTGTTCGTTGTTGTTGCTGTTGTTGTGGTTATTGTTGTTGCTGCTGCTGTTGTTGTTTGTTGATCGGTGCCGGCGTCCCTCCCGCGACCCGGCCCGCGACCCACCCGCGACCCACCCGCGACACACGCGCGACCCACGCGCGACCCACCCGCGACCCACCCCGCGACCCACCCCGCGACCCACCCGCGACCCACCCACGACCCACCCGCGACCCACCCGCGACCCACGCGCGACCCACCCGCGACCCACCCCGCGACCCACCCCGCGACCCACCCGCGACCCACCCACGACCCACCGGCGACCCACCCGCGACCCACGCGCGACCCACCCGCGACCCACCCCGCGACCCACCCCGCGACCCACCCGCGACCCACCCACGACCCACACGCGACCCACGCGCGACCCACGCGCGACCCACCCGCGACCCACCCACTTGCTTTAACGAAAAATTCGGCGCCTGCGGCGGGCTGGTTGTATCAATTGTTTTAACATCGGCGCCTGCGGCGGGCTTCTTCAGAGCCTCGCAGACTGCCGACGACCCCTCTGCCCCCTCACTCTTGTCCGCAAATGCGGGGCGCTACGTATACATACACCTCGTCTTCCGATGCTGGATCCGCATGCACCCCAGACAATTACTTTATCTTCCACCGGCGTCTGAGGACAGCCTGCCGCTGTCGCCCTGGGCAAGGGCGACGCCGACGACCTACGACGGGCGACGGCGACGACGACGTGCAAAGGACGACCATGACGAGGACGTCAAAGACGACGGCGGACGACGAGAAGGAGAAGGATGAGGAGGAGGAATAGGAGGAGGAGGAGGAGGAGGAGGAGGAGGAGGAGGAGGAGGAGGAGGAGGAGGAGGAGGAGGAGGAGGAGGAGTGAGAGCAGGAAGACGAAGAGGATGAGGATGAGGAGGAGGAGGACGAGGAGGAGGAGGAGGAGGAGGAGGAAGACGACGACGACGACGGACGGCGAGAAGGAGGAGGAGGAGGAGGAGGAGGAGGAGGACGACGACAGACAGTGGGCGACGCAACGATGACGACGGCGGCGACGACGACGACGACGACAGTGGGCAACGGGCGGCGGCGAAGACGACGACTGGCGATGGACGACGGCGACGGGCGACGATAAACACCACGGCGACGGGACGACAGGAGACGCCAAACGATGCACGGCGGACGATCGACGGACGGCGGCGGCGGCGGCGAGGACGAGGGCTGCGGCGCGCCCCCTCGTGCAGCTGCTGCGGCGGCCCCGCCCTGCGCGGCTGGCGCGCGCGCTCGCGCGTTCGCCCGGGGGGGGGCTCCGCAGGGGCTGCAGTGCACGGGCCATGGGCCTTTCGGATCCACCGCAGGCGGAGGAGGAGGAGGAGGAGGAGAAGGAGGAGGAGGAGGAGGACCAATGAAAACCCAAGAGTCGTCAACGATGTTGGAATACCCCCTCCCTCCAAGCTCCCTCTTGACAGGCCCCTATAACGGTTCATTTCCACTGAGGGAATTGCCTCGTTGAAAGACAGCCGTTTAAGACCAAGAAGAATGCCAAAACACGGTTCTCGGAATTCTAACGTCACGGATCACCTTGACTATTGCGTCTTGACGATCCTGAATCGTGCCAGGATGCCATTCCTGGGACTTCAACAAATCAACGTAACTGTTGCGCCCTCATAATCCTGAATCCTTCCCAAACAATATTTCTGGTACGATGACCATGGGAATACGTGAAGTCTTTGCAGATTTTAGCGATCGACTGTTTGCGCGGCGCTAAGGCGAGAGCCACATATTGAGAAGAAGCTGCCCTCAATGCGTGAAGCGTTTGTAATTTTTGAAACGAATGTACGCGGCGTGAACGCGAAAACCACATTTTGAAAAGGGACCACCCTCAATCTGTGAAGGTCGTCTAACTCTTTGAAACGAATGCGCGCAGCGCTAAGGCGAGAGCCATCTTTTGAAAACGACCCGCCTTCAATTCGTGAGACTCTGTCTGATTGTTAATTTCAGCGAATGTGCGCCGCGCTAAGGCGAGAACCACATTTTGAACACGAGCCGCCTTCAATCCGAACAAGTCTGGCACATTTGAACACGATTGTGCGCGGCGCTAAGGCGAGAACCACATTTTGAAAACCATTCGCTCTCAATCCGTGAAGCTCTTGCAATTTATTTAAACGAGTGTGTACCGCGCTATGACGAGAGCCACATTTTGAAAACGACCCGCCCTCCATCTGTGAACCGGTTGTCAATTTCAAACTTCCGAGCCATAACCGGTAAGGAAGTCTCAGGCGAAACGCCCAGCCCGGATGAGGACGAGGACGAGGACGAGGACGAGGAGGAGGAGGAGGAGGAGGAGGAGGAGGAGGAGGAGGAGGAGGAGGATGTGGGGGCGGGTTCAGGCCAGACGTTACTTTTTGTGCAAGGGGCCGAGGGCGCTCCGAGGCCACAAGCATGCTGGGCACAAAACGGGACACAAGAGTGAAAGGCGGGAGAGGAGGGACGGAAAGACTTGAGCGAGGTAAACGGCGGCGGGTCACACTCGCAGACCACAGACGCCTCTTGCAGAGCTAAATGTGGGGGCGGGTTCAGGCCAGACGTTACTTTTTGTGCAAGGGGCCGAGGGCGCTCCGAGGCCACAAGCATGCTGGGCACAAAACGGTACCACACATGCTAGCTCGGTATATCTGGCCCCCGAGGCCGCCCCAAAAACAAAACAGAAATGAACACGACGTGATCGCTTTACAGATCCTGGCGATTGCGGCTAAACGACGTGCGCTGTCCAGCACGGCGTGCACACCCTCAACGGCGACGAGCTTCGGGGCCCTGCGAACTTGGGCCCTTTGGGCCGCGTCCAGGTGAGGAAGCCCAAGAGACCCGAGATGAAACTTACCAGATCTGTCACATCTAGCACGCGCACACGAGCAATGCGAGGAAAGCTTGTGCAAACTATTCACATGCCAGCCAACGATGCGCCACGTTCGATGCACGCGGCCTTCGTACATACAAGCGTCGAACGTCGCCTCCGACGAGGCCGACAGGAGCAGACGTTGAACGAAGGGGAGGTGCCATAGCGCACTGCTAGCAGGGTGCTCGAGGCACGAGAAGCGTTCGCAACAGATGATGAGCATCGTCATTGGCAACATTGACCTGAGCCTGCACCGAGGGACTACGGCGAGAGAGCCCGAGGGGCCGAGCCGACGACCTGGCGGGGGGCCTGGCGCACACCGACCAGGAGGGAAGCCCAGGCCGAAACCGCGCCCCCGCGACGCAGCAGCTGCGAATCCAGCCGTGGACGACAGGGGAGACCCCAGGCGCAGCCAGGTCGTCGGTAGGGCACCGACTCGGGTCCAAAAGTGCACTACCCAAGCCCTGGTGGCGACGAGCCTTGTCGATGGGATTCAACTGTGCGCCGCGCGCAAGAAAAAGGAAGCGAGGCAGGGCGCGGCAGTGAGAGACAGCGCGCGAGAAGAGCCTGCTCAACCGAAGCGCCACCTGCGGCTCAGCTGGGGGGCGTGAACCCGCTTGGGCCGCTTCGCAGCCGGCAGGTCGGGTTGCAGAGGCGGCAGCGAACGCGCCCCCGTAGTCGTCATCGTCGAGATGAGCTCTGCCTCGCGCCCGTCCACGGCGCTGCCCAGCGCCGCCGCGTACTGCGGGGGCGCGGCGATGAGCTGCTGCATCCGAGGCCGCTTGGCGTAGCGCTTGAGGGGGGCGTCGGTGGCCCACCTCCCGCGGTCCTTGACCTCCTTCCTCGAGCGGCGGCCCGACAGGAGGTCGTCGGATGCCCCCCCGTGCCTGAGCGTGTACAGGGTCGAGACGCCGTCCCAGATGCCGAGCCTGACCAACGCCTCGCGGAAGACCTGGCGGATCACCGAGGGCGCGAAGCTCCACGGCGGATCCATCGGAGCGCGGTGGCGCTTCAAGCCCTGGAGGAAGGGCCACAAGCTCGCGTTGTCGATGATGACGCTCTCGTCGGTCGCACCCGTCTTGCCAGGGCCGCCCGTCGTCGCATCGTTCACGATCATGCCCCAGTGCTGATGGCCGTCGACTGACCCCGCGCGCGGCTCCACCAGGCTGGCCGCCACCAGGCGATAGGCCTCGCTGGGCCTGAGGCAGGCGTCGAACGCCAGCCTCGCGAAGACCGCCTCCGCGAACCTCCTGTCCTGAATCAGGAGGCCGACCACGGCGAGCATCGCCAAGCGCGGCAGCGGGAGCCGCATCTGCGGCGGCACTAGGCGGCTCCAGCCCTTGAGAGCCCGCGCGGCTCTCGGCAGAGCGCGGGGGCCCGCCAGCACGTGCGGCAACAGGTGGCGAAGGGCGGCCATCGTCATGCGCCCCGTCGCGGTGGCGAACCCGTCCAGGCAGAGGTCCCCGAAAAAGACCAGCAGCAGTGCGTCCAGCTCGGCGGCAGTCTCGAACGACTGCCCCGTCCACGGGCACCACTGGTGGAAGCGGGCGGCGTGGGCGTGGTAGGAATCCCGTGTCCGCTGTGTCACCGCGGCGTTCTCGAGGAACGAAGTCTCCCCCCTCGGCAACTGCAGCAGCCCTGGGTGTCGAAGAGACCGCTGGACGTCGAGCGCCTGGGCTGCACTCGGGGGCCTGGTCGCCTGCTTCAGCTTCGAAGTCCTTCCGCGGCCCCAAGAAGAAGCCCGTCCGCGAAGGGCCATCTGCGACGTTCCGCTCACTCGGAATCCATCGAACGATCGCGCGGATACACGTGGTGAGACTGACGGCGGCCAAGCGTCGGAGGAGATGTCGCAAGCGCTGTGAACCTGTGCGACCCTTGCCGCAACTCAGAGCCAGAGCCAAATTGTCGACGAGAAATAGAATGCGATGCCTGTGGTTACCCGTTTTTTTCGAGCGGCATGACGAACAGCAAAGCAGAGCGCCTCCCCCTCATACTCCAGAATGTTGAGACCCATGCGGCGATGACGACTGGAATGAATGATACCCAATCCTCCGAATCGTACAGCACCGACGGCACATCGACGGAATCCGAGACGGAGTCGAGGCCCCCCTCCCCGTGCAGCACGTCCGACGGCAACGGGCAACCGACAGCAGCATCTTGAGCGCCCTCATCACCTCCTCCACCTTCGAACGCGTGGGCCCTGGCAGAAAGCGCCTGCGAGACTCTGTGCCTCCACTTCTCAGCAACGCGGCCCGTGGGCGAGACGACGAGGGGGTCCAGCTTTTTCATGCGCGCACCCTTCCCGCGCGGCGAGGCATCTGAGGCGTAGAGGGTGCCTAGCCAAGGCGCGCGAGAGGACGCCCACATCAAGGGCAACAGAGCGGCCACGGCTGAGAGTTCCTGTCGGACTGAGGGCCATAGCTTCATGGGAGTGGGACCCGCGACTTGAATGAAACGATAAACACCATTGAATATCGACAGGCACTCTCTCCGCATGATCATGGCCCACGTCGCGGCGTGACCTACTATAGAGGTCAGGGCCCCGCGCGACGCAGACCCGCGGCTCAAGAGGGCCAGGGTGGCCTGCCGCAGGCGGGCGGGGCGGTCGGGCCTCGCGCGCAGCATCCCTGTCTTGCCCGAGAACTGGATGCCCGTGAAGACGCCCTCCGTCTGGGCCTCAGTGAAATCGTGCACGGGCAAGCCTCTGGAGGTCAGCGTCTGCGCCAGCTCCCGAGCCTTGGCGGTCGCCAAAGCGGCTGACTGTAGAGCGCCCGGTCCCAGCCCATGGGCACCGCGCGCACAACGGACTGCAGGAGGAAGTGGCGACCCGCGCTCAGGGAGCCGACGGTCTTCAGGCCCACGAAGCGGTTGGAGATAGTGGGCAGTCGGAAGAAGTCCCCGAGGTCGGGCGGCACCGCCGCGTGGTAGACGGCGCGCTGGATGCCCCCCTGGGCCGCATAGAAGTCGTCTGACGACTCGAGGGAGGCCCGGGCCGATGGGGTAGGCAGCACGGTGTTCGGAGGAGACTTGAAATAAGTATTCGCCACCCTCGTGTCGAAGACTAGCCTCAGCTTGCCGCCGTTCTTCCCGACAAAGAAAATCCCGACCGAGTGGGGGGAAGAAGGAGGTGACGCCACAGTCCACTCGATCATGTGGCGCTGCAGCATCGCGTTCAAAAACCCAGCATAATTCCGAGGATCACGAAGCAGAGGGTCGACGTAGGGCTGCTGAACGCCTAACGACACCTGCAGCTCCTCGACCTCGCCTGCGGATCTCAGCATACTCTGCCTCCAACCCTGCAACTGGGCGGCATCGGCCTGCTGCGCGACGGAGCTGACCTCGACGGGAGGCCCCGAGAGCGCAGGCCAGGCCACGAGGGCCTTGTCGCAGGGTCTGACCCGCGAGGCGTTCTGGTAGCCTGGGGTCGTAGAGAGCACCTCTGCGAGGGATGCTTCACAAAACTGGCGTTGCTCACTGTGTCCAGGAGGCAACTCAAAACGATGGTAATGCTCTTGTAGCTCTCCGACGACAGCGAGCTGCGCCTGGGGGCGGACCACGTCCTCACCCGCGAGACGTCCCGCAGCATAACGATCATGGAGCCAGTTGAGTGCGTCGATACCCTCGTTGCACCACCGGCGCCAGGCCGCGCCGCGAGCTGCGCGCTGGCGAGGGCGCCTATCGTTAACGGCGTGAAGACGGTCGTCCACGTCGAGGGGCGGCAGCGGCAGAGCATCCCGCTGGCGAAGGCGGGGGGCCTGTGGCAGGCCCAAGCCAGGGGGTGGCCCGAGGGGCCTTGGGCTCGGCGAGCTGGGCAGCCCTGGGGCTGGCCCCTCCCAGCTCGCGTCCTCAGGGAGCGTCATGGCGCCCGCAAGGCGCGCTCCTCACGCGCCTTGCGTCGTTCCTTCGATGCCGCCGCCTCGTTCCTCATCTGTTCTGCGATAAACTGCATCAGCGCGGGGCAGATGCACAAGTTACCCTTCGCCTCTCCGATCCCCAGGAAGTGGCCGACCTCCGTGGACAGAGCGTCCTGGGGTGTGGAGTCCTTCTTGCCCTGCCCCTTGAGCGTGGCGGCTGCCTTGCGAGTCTTCTCGTCGTAGACCCTCTCCTCGATCAGCTGCAGCTGCCGAGCAAGATACTCGAAGCTGGCCAGCTCGGTGATGACGAGCTGGTCGTGCACCATCGACGTCTCCAGGATGCGGCAGATGGTCTCGTGCTGTTTCGCCGCCTCGTCGCCTTCGGCCAGGCCCATGACGGCGAGCCACCGCGTGTGCCACGCGACAGTACCTCCAGCCATCCGAAGCATGAACTGGAGGACCCAGAGCAACGTCCGAGGCCCAAGCGCGGGCCAGTCGTCACGCTCGCACTCAGTCTGCTCCTTGAGCGCGTCGCCGAAGGAGCGGTCGCGGCGACCCCGCGAGTCCCTCGCCACCGCGAGGGCGCGGAAGTCGTTGCTCGGGGGTTCTCCCGCAGGAGGCGTGGCCGTGCCTCCAGCGTGAGCCCCAGGAGGAGCGCCAGGCCTGAGCGCCGTGGCCAGCGCATCCCCCACGGGGTCGGGAGGCGCGAGAGGCGCGGAGGCAGCCCCCAGCGCAGGCGGCGCCGCGGCCACCAGCGGACCCGCCGCGGCAGGCACGGGGGCCGCGAGCGGGTCGCGCAGGAAGAGCGGCCCAGGCGCCATCCCGAGCACATTCCCCTCGCCGAGCTCCAGCGCGAAGTCCTCGTGCGGGAGCGCCGCAGCACCGCCTGCCGCCGCCTCGCGCAGCGCGTCCCACACCTGCACCGCCGTGGGGAGCCGCTTGAAGCGGTAAACACTCGCCGCCTCGATCCCGTCGACCGCGGCGCCCTGCCCGCTCAGCGGCTTGATGCCCCTGACGTCCCTGGAGAGCACCTGGTCCTTGTGGTAGACGTCGCCATCAGGAGTCATGATGAGTGCCCCCTGGATGACGAACCGTTCGTGCCAGATCTCTCGACCAGGCACATTGAACCGAACAGGGTAGAAGCTGCCAGCCGCCATCGGCATCGCGTCAGCGAGATGCTAAAGCCCTCCGCCGAGCCTGACGGGCCTGCTCCGCCGCCGCCTTCTCGAAGTCGGTCTCCCCGTGGAAAGAGCCCTCCTCCTGCACACTCGTGAGTGCTGAAGGCGCTGACGGCCTCCTCCTGCGACGAACCTCGCGGAGGACGAAGACAGCGGAGACCAGGAGCCCCGCCCCGAAGCCGTGCACGAAGCCGAGACCCCAGCACCACGAAGAGGCGGACGAGACAGGCGCCGCCGTCAGGAGCCCCTCCCCAGCAGGGCAGGAGCAGGTAAGGGGTGGGCAGTTCAGCGTCGGCTTGCAGATGCACGCGGGACAGGGATCGGCCGCAGCACGGACTATCACTGCTGTCTGAAGGGAGCGAACGAAGTCGGGCACCGCCTCAACGAGAAACGCTTGCATTCCCTGAAAGACTTGAGCGAGGTAAACGGCGGCGGGTCACACTTGCAGACCACAAACGCCTCTTGCAGAGCTAAATGAGGAGGAGGAGGAGGAGGAGGAGGAGGAGGAGGAGGAGGAGGAGGAGGAGGAGGAGGGGGGGAGGAGGGAGAGGAGGAGAAGGAGGAGGAGGGGAGGAGGGGGAGGAATTCGGATCCACGGGGTGTCAGGGAGGATGAGAGGATGAGGAGGATGAGGAGGATGAAGGAGGAGGCAGAGGAGGAGGAGGAGGAGGAGGAGGAGTGAGGAGGAGGAGGGAGGAGGAGGAGGAGGGAGGAGGAGAGGGGCAGCCTCCAGCCGCGTCTCTCTCAGATCAGCCCTTCACACAAGCGCGCCCGCGCTCCGCTGTGAAGGGCACCCACACGGCGCACCCAGGCGCAGGCCGCAGCCGAGTCCGACCGCAGCGACGAGGAGCGGACTGGGGCGGGAGGCAACAGGAACGCGATGGGAAAGTGCGGCTTGCTGCTCTTCCGACGTCAGACGTCGCGAGGAAGCCACGCTGTTTCGAAACGTTCACGGCACGAACTCTGGATCCCACCCTTCCATCTGCCTTACTGCTCGGCCCGGATCGATCTGTAGTGTCCCCTGGACCCGCATCAGGGCAGAGACGCTCGTCGTGACCCGATCCACGACGCCTGGCCGTGGAGGGCAGCGGGTGGGCATCGACCCGTACGCAGGACCCCTGGCCCATCCGTGGGTCGGGCTGGCTGCCTGATGAGCGAGATCGCGCGCGAGACCTGTCCAATTTGCGCTCCAAGCTCTCTCTGCCGCCGTGGCCTCTGCACAACGTGATCCCCGGGGACAGATTTTCGGCGCGGGCTGCTTCTGTTGGCGGGCTCTGGGACCTTCGAGAGCCTCGCGGGAGGATCCACAACGCTGTTTCGACACCGGTTTCTAGTCTATGTTTGCCCCTCTTGGGCCACTCCTTGGTCTCCCAAACAGGCTCGTTGGGCCCCATTCACCGCCTCCTCGGCACAACTTAGCGAACACATTGGAATCTCCAAATCATGCGCAGACCCCTCCGGCCTTCAATGTTTTCGCCTGGCTGGGAGTCGCCCCAGGGCCTTCGTAAACCATCGAAGATCTGCGATATTTTTTCTCTTCCTTCTGCGGCGTCGAAACTCGGCGGCGAGCCTGTGGGGGAAGTGAGAAGGGGCGAACCTTCTCATAAGGCTCGGAAGTCCCCCAGTCTTATGACAGTTTTCTAAGCCTTCCCCGAAGACGCAGAACACCTCTCAAAGGCCGGAGGCCTTCTGAGAAGCCCCGCCACCTTCTGAGAAGACCTTCTCTTTCACTTTCCCCTCTCGCTCGCCGCCGACAAACACCGCGCGGTGGGTGCGTGGACTAAGCTGAGCGGATGCAAGGAAACAATGACCTGACGCTGCAGAACATTGCGTGCAAAATGTTTGAAACAGCGCTGCGAGTGCCGCGCCGCGTGCTCAGCCGCCGTTGTGCTGCGAGCATGTTCCCCGCATCGAGATGCTGGCGAGGAGCAAGCGGGCCGCGCGAGCACGGCCCGCGCGCGATCGCGTGCCGAAAAACGCTCGAGCCGGGGCCGAGGGATCCCGCCGTGAGGGGCGTGCCGAGGCTGGCAGGGCAGGATCGGATAACAGATCGCTCGAAGAGGCTGGGGTGACACAAAAAAAGGCACAGATCCCATGATCCCCCGCATTCCCCAATCAGTGCTTGCACTGAAGGGGTCCTAGCGGAAGTTGAAAGATTTGGCGAAAACTTCCCGCCGATTTTGGTAGCAAGCTGGGTTCCCAGGTTCCGGGTTCCTGGTTCCCGGGTTCCCAGTCGATCTCCTCAGCGAAAACCATCCACTGATTGGGGTTCTTCTCTGGTGCCATTTTTACATGTCTTCCGGAGTTTCGTCTTCCCCTTTCAGTTCCCTTCTGTTGGAATCGACGTTCAGGTGTGCCTGTGCCTATCTTTCCCTCCTGGATCGTGCAGAACATTTCTGGAGACCTCCTCTGGAGGTCAGCCTCCCCCCCCTCCCGAAGACTGCCCTCCGACCTCTCCGGGGGCGACGCCACGGCCTTGAGAGTTGCCGTCGCTCGGACGTCCATTCCCCGTGCATTTTCGGGCTCCTTACATATGTATGTGTATGTGTGTATATATGTATGTACTTGTAGATGCATATGTATATACACATATGTATTTATACATGTATATATATGTATATGTATGCGTATATGCACATGTATGTTTATATGTGTGTATATATATGCATCTGTATTTGTATACATACACAAATTTGTATATGTATAGGTATATGTATATGTATGTGTATATGTATATGTATGTGTATATGTATATGTATATGTGTGGATGTATGCATGTACGTATGCATGCATGCATGCATGCATGTATGTATGCATGTCTGTATGTACGTATAGATACGTGTATGCCTGTATGCATGTATGTATGTATGTATGTATGTATGTATGTATGTGTGTATGTGTGTATGTATGTAGGTATGTATGCATGCATGCATGTATGCATGTATGTATGCATGTATGTATGTATGTATGTATGTATGTATGTATGTATGTATGTATGTATGTATGTATGTATAAAGGCATGCTTGTAGTTATGTAAATATGCATATGCGTATGCATGTATGTAGGTAGGTATGCATGTATGTATGTATGCACGCATGTATGTATACATACATATATACATATATATATATATATGTTTGTAAGTATGTCTGTCTGCCTGTCTGTCTGTCTGTCTGTCTGTCTGTCTGTCTGTATGTATGTATGTATGTATATACACAGGCATGTGCATGTAGACATATATATATATATGTGTATATATACACATTCCGCTTGATCCAAGGCGCTCCTCGATGGCCCTCACCGAACAAAAACGCACACGTCCGAGCGATGCCAAACCAGCCGTGGCGACGAGGACCCCCCAGGAGGCACCGAACAAGGGCGAGGAAAGCCCGCAGTCTCAGGGTGAACGCTCCCCGCGCGGGCCGTGGGCTGCCGCCCGCGAGAGCCGCTCCAGACACCCCCGAACGCCTCCACGACCGGCCATCCAGTGTGCATCGAAAGCATGCGAGCACCCACCCATACTCCTTCTTCTCCTCCTCCCCCTCCCCCTCCTCCTCCTCCTCCTCCTCCTCCTCCTGCTTCTCATCCTCCTCCGTTCCCCCCTCGTCTTTCGCGAGCGTGCTCCTTCCTCTGTTTAGCTTTTGATTGTTAAAATTCTGTTCTAATTTGGTTGTCGGGCCCCGAACTACAACAACAACAACAACAACAACAACAACAACAACAACAACAACAACAACAACGGCTCCCGCTTGGTATTTCCTCACAATTGTGAAACATCGCGCTCTCGTGTGGGAATTCCTCGCAGTTTACTTACACGCCGCGCCCCCGACACTCAGGAACCATGCTTTCGCTGTGGCCTTTTCTCAAGGTGTACTTGGGAATCGCGCTGTCGTTCGAATGACTTCCTCGCGATTCATGCAGGACTCACGCTTCAGCAGCCCGCCTACTCGACCTGGCCGCCTGGGCCCGCCTTCCCGACCGCCTGCTAATGTCTGCCGGCCCGATCAGCCCGTCTGGTTCTGCCAGTGTCTTCTGCTCCTAGCCCCCGTCCTGCTAATCTCTCTCGTGCATCATCCTTCTCTCTCCCCCCTCCATCCGTCCTCTCTTCCCCTGTTTGGGGGGCTGCGCCAAATACGCATGGCAGGGGAGGAAGATTTTCCCCACTGGTGGTACCGACGAAGACGAATTGGGCGGGTACCGAGGGTTTGGGATAGACGTGTTGAATGTCACGCGAACGGATCGGGGCGAACAGTCTTAACATTATTGCGGTTGTTGTTGCTGCTGCAGTTGTCGTTGTTGTTGTTGTTGATGATGTTGTTGTTGTTGAATATTATTACTTCTAAAGAATAATTATTGTTGGGCCCCCTGGTGCACGCCCCCCCCGCCGCGCCTAGGCCGCAGCCACATTTTCATCACTTTCGTGAGGAAGTCTCAGGCAAAACGGGTTGGTCCAGATCCGTTGTGTTGTTACGATCGGTTTTCCCCCTTGCAAAAAATAAGGCAAAGTGGACATTTCTTGTTCTAACATGACCAAACTTCAAGAATCCCTTGCAAAAAATGACACGAAGTGCACATTCGCGCGCGCAAGACGAAATCCTTCCAAAACCTTAGTCTTCGCAGCGATTTTCACATAAAAACATGAAAAACCCAATGGTTTTTTCAAAAAAAGGGTTTCAAAAATTCACCCCGCGCGCTCTTGCGGATTTCTTAGGAAACCCAATACTTTTTCAACATTTCTGTCAAACGGGCTCTTGCGAGCAACTTTTTCACGTGCTTCGAACTTCTGCAACAAAGGTTGCGCGCCTGCCAGGGCCATCATCCCTGTCAAATAATACCATGTGGGACACATTCGTTTTTTCTTCGCGCGCGCACGCCGAAATCTTCAATTGCAGGGGGAAAAGTCGTATACTAAGCTAGCTTCCACAAAATGTTACCACAACAAGTCATTGTACCCATGCGCCAGTGTAGTAGCCAAGGTCGTCCGCAGGCCACGAAGTGAAGTGTCCGAACGTCATAGGGCGGGAAGCTGGGTGTGGGTGGTGGCGAAGAGTCGTTTGGAAATTTGGTAGAGCTTGAACCGGCCCCCCCACAAAGTGGGGGTATTGCCCGCCTCCTATGAAAACCCTGGCACTGGTGAGAACGGAGTGTCCCCAGTCTTAAATGATTGTTGTTGTTGTTGTTGTGGAGTTTTATTGTCTTAAGATAATTACGGTTGACCCCCTCCAAATAATATTATTTTTGTTTCAAAGTGCTGCTCGCGGGGCTCGCGTCTTTTTTATATAAAGGAGAGCGAGGGGTCACCAAATTGTGCACGTGGCCCCCGGTTTACAACAACAGCGGCTCCCGCCTGAAACTTCCCCAGAATTTATTCTCAAATCGCGCTGTCGCGCGGGGCGTCCCCACACACTGTATATGAATCGCGCTCTCGCGTGGAACTTCTTTGCCATTTGTTCAGACGCCGCGCCTTCGATACTCATGGATCACGCTTTTCCTTTGATTTCCGAGCGATTTATTTGGGAATCGCGCAAACGCTCGAGACCTCCTCGCGATTCAAGCAGGACGCGCGCTGCAGCAACCCGTCTGCTCGACCTGGCCGCCTGGGCCAGCCTTTCCGACGCGCCCGTGAGGGTCTACCCGCCCGGTCTGCCCATCTGGTTCTGCCACGTGTTTTCTGCTCCTAGCCCCCCTCCTGCTACTTTCTCTCGTGCTCCATCCTCTTCCCTCCCCCTTGTCCCTTATTTCCGCCCCGTCCTCCCTTCCCCTGTCTTGGGGATTGCGCGAAATACACGTTGCAGATAAGGAGCAGATCTGCCCCCAAGGGTGTGCAATCGAAGACGAAAGCGGCGGGTAGCGAGGGTTCGGGATCTATTTGTTGAGTGGCCCGCGAGCAGATAAGAGCGACCAGCCCCAACATGATTGTTGAATTCTCATTAGAAAATATGGTTGGTCCCCCCTCCGATAACCATTGTACTTTTCAAGTCAAGTGCTCCTTCTAGGGCCCGCACCTGGTTTGTTACAAGGTATGGGGCCACCAAGCTGTAGTGTATTCCCAAATCGCGCTCTCGCGCGGGACTTCCTCACAAATCGAGCCGCGCGTGCAGGGCCTCGACCCCGCCTGCTGCCGCCGTCGGTGGGAGCGGCGCGGCGCGAGGCTGCCCCCCGCGGGCGGCTGCGACGGGCCCAGGCCCGACGCACCGCCGCTGGGCGGCCTCGCGCCACGCCTGCGCGCAGCAGACAGGGCGGAGGGTGGGAGAAAGAACGCGCGCCAGGGAGGCACCCGCCGCGCGCGCGCGCGGGCGCGCGCGCGCGGCGCCTCCTCCAAATGCAAATCGCCTGCGAAGCGCACGCGCCGCGGGGGCAGCGACCCCCCCCCGCGGCGACGCAACCCCGGCGCTAGCAAATCACCTGCGAAGCGCACGCGCCGCGGGGCAGCGACCCCCCCCCCCGCGACGCGCAACCCTGGCGCGCGACGGCGCGTTGGCCCGCGCCTGCGCAGCGAGGCCGCGGTCGCGTCGCACTGCCGCGCGCGCGACCTACGCGCAACCGTGGCCGATTTGTGCCCGCCCACAACGGTGAACGTCCGCGTCTGCGAGCGGACTTGCCGCCGTGGGCCTACCACCAATCGAGCCGCGCGCGCAGGGCCTCGACCCCGCCTGCTGCCGCCGTCGGTGGGAGCGGCGCGGCGCGAGGCTGCCCCCCGCGGGCGGCTGCGACGGGCCCAGGCCCGACGCACCGCCGCTTGGGCGGCCTCGCGCCACGCCTGCGTGCAAACCCAATGCCACACGGCACGCAGGCGACACGGGCCGGCAACGCGCGCCCACCCGCTGCCGAACGCGCGGGGGCAGAGCACGGGCGCCGTCGCGCGCACCCGCCCACGCACAGAAGCGAAACGTGGCGGCGCTGGCCGCCGGCGCCTAGCAGGCACCCTCGTCCGAATCCGACTCCAGCATGTGCGCCTGGCGCGAGCAGCGCGCCGCGGCGCTGGCGGAGGGCGCGTGGCCCCGCCTCCACGACCGCGTCCCTTTCCAGATCGCCACGGTCGAGATACGCCATGAAAGCGCAGGACCGCCACTCCCCGGCCGCGAGAATCTCGGCCAGCGTCGCGCCAGCCTCCTGCAGGTCCTTGGCGTGGCCCCTGCGGAGGTCATGCAACCGAAACAGGCTCGCCCCCTGGACACCGAGGGCAGCGAGCATCTCGCGCAGGGTCCGCGCAGCCGCCGAGATGCCTCCGAAGAGCCCGTGGCCCAGCCCGCAACGCGCCACCCAGGGGCCCAGGGTGTGCACGGGGCACGTGGCGCGGCACGATGAGCACCAGCACTTCCGCGACAGGCGACTGCCCTGCGGCCGGTTCTTCCGCCGCCGCAGCAGCAGCGTGAGCTCCGATTTGCCCAGCGCTAGCGCCGCTTGAAAGGGCGGCGCGTCGCCGGCGTCGGCCACGCGCACGGCCGGCAACGCCTCGCTGGGAACACGCAACAAGAACGTGTAGGCGAAAAGGAAAAGCAGCGACGCGCGGAGCCACTCGGGGCGGCGCGCGCCCAACTCGACCAGCGCGGCGACCGCGCTCTTACGGATGAACAAGCGCGGGCGCGGAGTCCAATCGGCCCGCGCCCGGGCGGCGGCGCGCGCACGCCTGACCTCGGGGCGGTCGAACACGTCGACGCAGACCCCAGTCAGGAGGCAGCCGATCTTAACGTAGCTGCAGTAATTTGCGCACGTCTCCCCGCAGCGAAAGAGGGCGCTCCAGGCGACCAGGTCCGCGCAGGCTGGCGGGAGCTGCATGCACGGGTATTTCAACATTCTGATGCAGTAGGCCTCCCAACATTTGAGGCCGCTTCTCACGCTTGGGAGCGACCGTGCGCATGGTTGCAGCATAGCGCGAACGCGTTCCTCCTCCCGCCAGCGGGCCGCGTCCGCCGGACTGCGGAGGCGAGCAGCGGCCTCGGCGAGCGCCGCCCGGGGCCCGCGCGTTATTGGCAGCGCGACCGGCGCGCCCAGCTGGTCGAGGACGCTCGGGGCGGGCGTCTCGCGAGCCACGGCGCGCGGGCATGCGCAAGCGCGCGGGGCCGATGACGCGCGCCTGTGGCGGCCCAGGGGGTGACCCCGGGGCGCTCGGCGCCGCGCGTCTCGCCGGCGACCGGCTGCGGGCGGGCGCGCGCCCTCCAACTGCCGAGCCCACGGCGACGGGCGCGCCTGCGAGGCGCACGCGCGGCGGGGGGGGGGGGCGCGCGCGCCAAAAATCCTCGCGCAGCCGAGCCTCGGCGCGCAGCAATCTTCGCGGCTCTGAATAATTCGTGCAGGACTTCGACATTGGCCTGCGCGGTGACCGGTCAACCTTCCAGGTCTGCGGCGTCTGCACTGGCGAGCTCGCAGGCTCGTGCGAAGCCGTTCTCAGCCAGGAAATCAGCAGCCCAGGCGACGGCCGTCCTGGCGCTGTCGGGCGCAAGGAACACAATTCAAGGAATAACGACATGATGCCGCGCGGCACGCCTGACAATGCGAGCGACGCGCCTGAGGCACTGGCCGCGTGCACTCCGCTTGCGACAAAACGCGGGACCCTAGGATGACAAGCGCGGCGGCGCGCCGAACGCTTTGCCGCGCCCAAACTTAAGTATCGCGACGCCCCGACGCACAAGATGGCACCCGGGCGCGACATGGCGCGCGGTTTAGCCGAAGAGGCGGGCCACAGAGAGAGCGCCCCAGGCATCCGCGTGCCAGAATTCTTCGTCGAGCCACGGGCGCGTGCGCACCGCGCCGATGCGTAGCAGGAGTTCGTCGCCCCCCCTGCGACACGCTGCGCCCGCGGCCAGCCCGCAGCACCGCGCGGCGCGCACGGGCGCGCCGAGAAGGCAGATCGGCCAGATTCTCAGCCGTGGGCACGCGGAAAAACGCGAGGTCAACGTCGAGCTCCACCGCGCGCCTCCACATGGAGTGGACGATGCACGAGTGGTCGGCGGATTTCGCGGCGCCCTTCCGCAGGCAAGACTCCGCGCCGGTATTGTCGCTGTAAATATGAAAGTCGCAACCTTGCACTTCCCCTGAGCGCAGCGAAGACGAGGGGCCGGACCTGCCCGCCGGCGCGGGCAGTCGCACGCGAAAGCAATGCCTGTAAAGGTGCACATGCCCAGCGCGATAGACAGGAACTCCAGCCCCTGAAGAAGAAAAAAGAATACCAAAGCCATTAAACCAGCCCCTGAATCTGGTCGTCCCGGCGACGCTGGAACGACGCCATCAAGGAATCCGGGGCGACCATGGAAGTGAAACGGATGCCCGTGGCGGTGACGAGCACCGCGGCCACGCACGGTGGTTGGCCCGACGCGTCCGCGAAGAGAGTTGCGCGAGGCCGCGCCTTGTCGGCCCGCGGCCGCGCTTGGCACAAGTCCATGGCCAAGACCTCGCGCCACCACTGCAGGGCAAGCATCAACGGCTCCTGGGCCTTCGATGCCCCGCGATGCGATTGCGCGTGCAACGGCCTGCGAGCACGAAGCGCGGCGCCCCGCCCCCCCGGGCGCGCGGGGGCAGCGCCGCGCCTGAGGAGGGCGCGCCCCAGGCGGCGGAAGAGATGCGACGCTGCCCAGGCCAAGCCCCAGGCCAGCTTGGACGATGCGCCTGCACAGCGAACGCAAGGCCCCGACACATTAGGGGGGACGCGCGAGCCGCCTGGCGCGAGGGCGCGCGTCGCGAGCGCCTCGCCGATGACACGCTGCCACTTGGCGGTCTTCGCGGGTGCGGGACGCGCGCAGAACGCGCGTGGCAGCACCTGGCGATGCGCGCAGCCGGCCGGCCGGCGCGTCGCGCCAAGGCCGCCCCGCCGTGATTTCGAGGCCGAGGATGACCAGCGGGGGCCCCCAGGCGATCTTGTCCGGCGCCACCGCGCCTGGGCCGAGCATCAGCTGAATTAGCTCCGCCAGCTGCGCTGCTGCGTGCTCCACCACTTCGGGGTGATCCGGCCCAAAATAATCATCCACGTATCGCAGCGCGGCGATCCGCAAGAGCACGCGCGCCTCCTCCGCGATGAAGGCACCCACTCGCGCCCAGCTGTGCACCGACGACGTGGCCCCGAAGGGCGCTGCCGCGTGCTGCGCCGCCCAGACCTGCCCGGCGGCGCTGAACACGATCCAAGCGAACCGGCGGTGCTCAGCGCGAATGGGCACGCGACGAAAGGCAGCGTCGATGTCTGCCTTCCAGAGGACGGGTGCCCGCCCCGCAACTTCCTGGAAGATGCGAGCTGCTTCGAAAAGCGCGTCCACGGCATCGTGGTGGAGCCGCTCCTGAGGCCGCGTCGCTTCGTTAATCCTAGCCTTGGTCATGTCGTCGACCAACCGGAGTTTCGAGGACCCGTCGTCACGGAGCTGCTCAACCGCAAACCTCGGAGCGATGACGGCCCCGTCCAGGCACACGTCGCGGAGCGGCACCGGGCAACTGATGCGCCCCAGCTCGGCCTCGCCCCGTGTCTTGCGGAGGATGGCGTCGCCGTGCGCGCCGTCGCGGAGGCCACAGGAAATGTCGCGATTTGTCGACTCGGCGTTGCCGAGCAGCTCCGCGATGCCCAGACGGGGAGGGAACACCTCTGGGCTGCCGTGGCCCGACCGCGGGAGCTCGCCGACGAGGGGCGCCCCCGTCCTGAAGAATTCCACGCA